>JAOZJS010000633.1:0-24373 GCA_025882695.1 Amerodectes protonotaria
CCATCATCCCGATACGAAAATCATCTACACGCCCTATTCGCCTAATTCATACCCGAACGGTAGTTTAGGTGCCAATTTGAAATTCTTGGAGATCAACAAATCCTCCAATCAGAATCAACAGATGTCATCGTTCCAGAAAAGAAGAGGATATGAACTGTATTGGCCGGAGAATGGTTATTTGAGCATCAGCGATAAACGTTCTAATCCATTCTCATTATCGTTCACCGATCGTCCACAATCATCGGATTATTTTGACCACAAGAATCATCATCATCATCCCACGAACAACAATCCTAATCAGCTGACATATGTGGCCGGAAATCCGTATTTGATGGACAACAACAATGATGATGATAATGACAATAAACAACAACAACAAGAAGATCGAAAACGTAAACAAGAACTATATTATTGGCTGGAGAATCTGGATCCAAGCTTACCAGGGGCCAAACATCGTGCCACAACAGAATCCTCGTCGTCGGCCGCCATCAATCAGAACATATTTCAATCAATCCAATCCGATCCATCTGGGATGATGATCCAACAACATAATCAATCTACTACGACCAAGCCAGTAGCTGGTGGTGGTGGATTGTTGCGAAGGAAGATACCTGAGCTTTATATCAAGGCGAACGGGAATGCGGATGCGGATGATAATGATAATGATAATTATTCACCATCATCTTCATCCACACCTTACATGGCGGATAATCATGAACATAATGGTAATGATGGCAATATTAATGATAATCATGAAAATAATAATAATGGTGATGGCGATGGCGGTGCCAATCAACGCTTGATTGTCTTCGGGAAACATTTAGACAACAACAACAACAACAACAACAATGATAATAATAAAAGACTTAATTATGAAATCAATGAAAGATTGTTAGCACCTTTTAAGCAGAACAACAACAACAACAACAATCACAATCAAGACGGAATTTACCACAAAATTGGCCTGATCCAGCTTGTCAACCTGGATGATCACAGTGGTGGTGATGATTATAACCACCACCAACAACAACAGAACAACAAGAAGATGAAGATGAAGATGAAGAATGCGGAACATGGTAATATGGTTGCCATTGCTGCGGCGGCAGCAGCCGGATTAACACCACCGACACCGCCACCGCCACCATCCACCACCACCACAGCAACGATAGCGTCGAGAACATCGACAAATCGTATCAATTTTAATGGTGTCAATCGTTATAGTAATCAACAGAACGGTGGTGGCGGTGGTGGTAATTCATCACCATCGACGGCCATAACCACGTCGCCGCCATCGTCGTCGTTTGCGGATATCTCCGGCCTTACAACCGCGGCCAGATCAGTGCACAATTACATGAATATATCGGCAATGGCCAATGGCCGGTTTAGGAAGAAGATTGTGAGAAAGATGAAAAAGATGAATTATCATCCACCCGAGCAACAACCACAACAGCAGCCACAACCACAACCTGGACAACCATCAACAACAACAGGCATGGCTGCCAGTAGTTCTTCAACCAACATGTATGGTCATCCATCCACGCATTTATTAACTGGATCATTGGTGACAAGCACGTTCAGCCAGAATCCCAGCCAAATCCAAATGCAAAACAAAAATCCAAATCCAAATCAATTGTTGAAGACGTTGAATCGTTTGAATAGTCGTCCACCATTGTACGAGCCGGCCAATGAGGATGATGATGGTGGTGGTGTTGGAAAAGTGATGAGCACGCCCACTCTCAATCTATTAAAACAATGGCAAAATGAACAGATGATTGTTCAACAACCGACGCCCACCATGACCACGCCTATGCCGATGATTGATTCGAAAAATTCGAAAATGTCCGCCCAAATGCATAGAACTGGGCCACAATCGACACAACTGATGATGGATTTGGCACATTCAACATTTTATTCCGGTTTGGATCCAACAAATGATAAACCGGAAAGTATAGTTGTGGTACCGATGTTTGTATCCAGCCAACAACAACAACAACTCGGTGAAAAATCATCACGGGTAAATCCTGCCCAATATAACAGCTATGTGGTGATACCGTCTTCATCTTCGTCGTCCTCGTCGTCGTCTTCGTCGTCTTCGTCTTCGGCTTCAAGCAATGGTAAAGCTATAAATAACCATTACAACCATCATCATCATCATCATCAACATCTTCCACAGCATCAACCGAGGGAAATGGAAGAAATATCTTTGAAACTAAAAGAGTTGAATAATACAACTGTCACCGGTAATAAACGATTTGAATCCAAATATAAAGCCACTGATACTGGAACTGGAACTGGCACTGGTGGCACAAGTACAACCACCACCACCACCACCAAAGCTCCAATTGATACACTTGAAGAGTTCATTAGGTTGACCATTAACGATACTGCCATGGGCAAAAGTAACCACAATGATAATAATAATGGTGGTAGACATCAACAACATCAATCCATCACCATTCCGCCGCCATCACCAATAGTCGTTCCGAGTGTTAAACCGGAAAAATTCCAATTACCGCCCACCACCAGTACTAGCACCAACACCACCACCACCACTACTACAAGTACAACGCCCAGAATTACGCCCACTCGACGTCCGATCATCATCGGCAGCAGCCCTACACCATCACTGACATCGACTTCGACACCTAGGCCAGAACAACAACCGCAACCGCCGTCGATTGGATTGACAAGAGAACAGCAAATGTATAAAAAGATCAAGACGATCAATGGTTATCGTAGAAGCCGTAAATATCGCCCATTGATATCGTTGGATCAACAGGTTCCGGTGAAGAGAAATGTTTCCATTAATCAACGACAAGATTATTATATAATGAAACGTTTAACAAATACGATGGATACGATTATTAAAAATCATACCAATGATAAAGCAATCAATTTGTCTGATCCAAGTACGATCAGTGTTTATGAAACGTTGAAGACTAATGATTTGGATCACCACCACCAACAACAACAACAGCACCATACCACGCCATCATTCGTGGTCCAGACACAAAACCCTAGATTTAAATCCAATAATAATAATCCTCATCAATATCATCATCATGGTTGGCCATCGACCACCACTACAACAACATCGAATCCATTGATGACTTCGCCATTACCACCACCACCGCATCCACCTGTTGATTCGAATGTTCAAATGTTACCACCATACGCAATAAGCAATCAACAACAAGCAGCTTCATATGGTGATCGAACCATGGACAACATCCATCATCACCATCAACATCATCCACATCATAATCATCATCGAACATCGACCACAACTGTCCGGCCGGATTATGTAATAATGAAAAATATCGACATTCCAGCCGACATGAACACCATACCGGCATTGAGCACCACTAAAGCGCCAAGGCCCATGGGCGGCGGAACAAGCAGCAGTGGCAAGAAGAAGATGGCCATCCGTGTACGGACCAAAGGTACAACGCCGAAAACTTCGACAACAACGACCATCAGTACTACCACGACCACCACGCCATCACCACCGGTACCAGGACCGGTGGATAATCATTCGGATTATAATTATAATAATTATGATTATGATAATTATGATAATTTGGATAATTCCAATGATTATGAAATCGATAATTATGATGATGAATATTATAATGTGTTGCATGAGAATACTGTCAAGGAAACTGTGAAACGGCCATCGTCCACTTCCACCACCACGAGCACCACTACGACTAGTACCACAACTCCGATGCCATCCGGTTATTATCGGCGACATAATGTGACCAGGTAACTGGATAGAACTAAATCTAAATGTTCCGTTATTAATCTTAATCTTGTTAGCAAACCGTTGATTTATTTGCGAAACAAACCACGACCGACCAATCGTCGGTTGATAATCAAAGATCCGGACGATCAGGATAAGTTCATTTCGGCAGCTCGTCCCCAGGCACTATATCCACAACCAAAAGCATTGGTCCAAGCTGGTAAATGTGATAAACGTAAATGTCGGCTACCGGATTGTAGATGCGGCGGGTCGGATATACCCGGGGATCTACCCGCAAAACAAATACCACAGATCGTTATGCTTACATTCGATGATGCCGTTAATGATCTTAATTGGGAATTGTATGAGGAGATTTTGAACAATGGCCGCCGGAATCCGAATGGTTGTCCCATTCGGGCAACGTTCTATGTTTCACATGAATGGACCGATTATGGCCAAGTACAATCATTGTATTCAAGAGGTCATGAGATTGCATCGCATACAATCTCGTAAGTTGAATGTGGATGTGGATGTCTTGGTCGGATCGTCCAACAATGTCCACAATTTCGAATCAATCATTTTTTAATCACTGTTAACTTTCTCTTTTCATTTCAATTGTTTGTTTGTTTGTCGTTGGAACAAAAGACATCGTTTTGGTGAAAAATTCACCAAAGATGAATGGATAAAGGAGATAAATGGCCAACGAGAGATCCTACATCTATATGGTGGAGTGAAATTTGAAGATATCCGCGGTATGCGTGCACCATTCCTACAAACCGGTGGCAATAATATGTTCGAAATGTTGTACGAAGCGAATTTTACATATGATTCATCGTTACCGGTGCAGGAGAATCATCCACCATATTGGCCATACACGCTGGATTATTCATTATCGCATAGTTGTAATATTCCACCTTGTCCGACCAAATCATTCCCGGGTAAATCCTCTTCTGGATCCTCTTTCTTGATCAACATCATCTTAATTATTATTATTATTGTCATTGTTATCATTGTTATTGTTCAGGTGTTTGGGAAGTTGGCATGGTCATGTGGTCCGACCTGAGAGGTGGACGTTGTTCAATGGGCGATGCTTGCACCAATCCGGCCGATGAAGCCGGTGTGTACGAGATGTTGATCAAAAATTTCAACCGTCATTACAAAACCAACCGTGCTCCGTTCTCGCTATACTACCATAGTGCTTGGTTCAACACACAACACCACAAGAAGGGTTTTATGAAATTTTTGGACGAAATCATGCAAAACCAAGATGTCTATCTGGTCACCACATGGCAAATGCTACAATGGGTCCGACAGCCAACCCCGTTGGATCGGTTACATTCATTCGAACCGTTCCAATGTAACAACAAAGAGCCACCAGTGCAGGAATGCATCCGGGCCAAAGTATGCAATGTACACGGGAAACAAGGTCAAGGTAGCCGTACGTTGCGTACATGCCAAGAATGTCCCAACATGTTTCCTTGGATTGGCAATACCGGATTCTCCAAATCCAAATATGGTTGAATGAACCACCGCCCCTCCCACCACCACTCCCCCGCGCACCAGATTCCAGTGATTGTGATCCATGAAATTATCCATCGTTGATGATCATTGATTGACCATTGATCGAAGATAATTGTGATATTCTAGTCAAATGTGTGCGAGGATGTTTTTTTTTGTTTGTAAGAAAAAGTCTTCGAAAACGAGACTTACGAATAACTTATTATTTTTTGCATTGAATGTACGGAGGATAATCCGATAATCCCGATCGGAAATTAAATATTTACCATTGTTGATTCTTCTTATTTTTTTCCCGCCATAATTTTAATTATTTTTTTGAAAAAAATAAAAAGTTTGAAAAAAATTCAAAAGATGGCAGCACTGTCTACCTAAAAATCAATTCAAAACACAAGATGGCAGCACCGTCTACCAGAATCAATTCAAAACACAAGATGGCATTCCGCCATTACACTGGCTCATGACAATTGTTTACCAATTATTTTAGGTTCAATTTTTCTGAGTGTAACGGAACATTGATTTGATCCAAATTAATTTTGTGTGTGTTTATTTTTTGTGGCAAAATGTCCGATTATTATACCGTGATTCGTGTGAAAAGGAAGCTAAACGATGGAGATGATGATGATGATGATGATTCGAATTTATTGAGACACGATGTCAAACGTTTACGGCATATTGGTTCGTTTTCGGTGAAACATGATGAAACTAGTTTGAATTCCCAGAATATCCTGTCCAAAATGGGATTCAAAGATCGAAAACGTATCCGTTTCAGTGATTTGAATACGGAACAATTTTCCGAAGCTTATAGCCCAAAATTGAAACAAACGGAATCGAAAAAAATGAAAACTGATCCTCAAACAACTACTACATCGAAAGAAGTTCCAAGTAATAATGGATCAAAGCCAACCTTGAATTTAAGCGCAGCAGAGCGTTTGAAACAAGACAATCAAAAAGGTTTGTTTGATTCTGTTTCTGTTTGAATTGAAAATTTTTGATTTTTCCCTTTGATTTTCCCACCAAAAAGATCAACAACAACAACAACAACAGATCACTTGTAATGGCAAAGTTTTGTTGCCTGTGGTGAAAGATCCAAAAGAAAATTATCTATATGATCATTATATTCTTTTGGATGATATAGTGGATTATGTTGATGAAAGAAAAGATGAAAATCCATACGATGATGAAGAACCATCCAGTAATGATGAAAATTATCCTTACAATGATTATCCAGACGAAGGTGAAGTTAGTCCACCAACATCGGATTGTGATGAGGAAAAAGATGATGAAGATGATGAAAATCATGATGAAGATGAAGAATATGAAGATTATCAAGATCCATCCAGAGAATTTTGTGAGAATTTTGATGAAATTCTCCTAGAATCTGATCGTAACAGTAATGATGGAGATGATGATGATGAGGATTATGATAATGAAGAATATCAACAAAGGATAATGAATCTGAAACCGAAAGATCTGTAATATTTTACCATCTTTTTTTCGTGTATTTTTTTTTCTTGAATATTCACACATTTGTATAGAATCTAATCATCAAACATCAGCGCCATCTTGAATGACATCGAGGATATTGTTTTAAAAAAATTTTAATTTTAGTAGATTGTCGTTTCAATAATAAATCCATATTTTTGCAAAAATCTTGATGATGATTACCTTAATCACCTTGATGACTTTGAAAATCGATTATCATTCAGGTTAATGGTATTCTTGGAATGGTTTTTTGAACTGAAATTGAACCAGTATGATGGTGATCAAAATCGAAAATGTCAACAATGAAATGACATGATCATGACCATCAAAAATGACAATGACTATTTGCACGCTAGTTGTCCATTCACCCACCACTGGTTGTTGCGGCTTGCTTTACTGGTTATTTTTTTGTCTTCTCCAATAGTCATTTTACATCGACCGGCCTGTCAACGTAGACCACCGAACCAACGATTTGTTTTGTTTTGTGTTCCTGATCTTGTTTTGTTTTACTTTGTTCTAGCGTGTGGTGTGTGTACCTTGGAAACAACCAACAATCAATCAATCACAAAATGTCCACCGACCAAATCAATGCTAACACCTCAAAAATAAATATCATCAACAGTGGTGAAAATGGTGGTGATGGTGTCCTTGATGCACGCTGCAGTGCAAGTGAAGATGATTGTGATCAAATCAAATTGAAACGAAATGCCGGCCGGATCGATCAAGAACATTTAGACAACAACATTTTACGACAACCAAAACGGCTACGGACCGACGGCAACGATCACCAAAACCACCATAATCATTATCATCATCATCAAGACCACCAGCCAAATGAAAATGGTAACGACAATAATGATACCACCTTTTAATAATGATGATAATAATTATTTTGGACGACATATTTTGGTCGTCGACGATGATGGTTTCTTTTTCTTGTTCTTGGCGCATTTTCTACAAGTATCCTCCAGCATGCTTCCTATCTTCGATCTCTCTCATTTTTTTCTTGGCTCTTTTAATCTTCTTTTATTCAATTTACTTCCTTGGCTGCCATTCATTTCAACTGAATTCTATGCTTCCATTATTAATTGTATTTAGCACACCGACACATGTTAGCTTCAGCCAGCCAAAAAAGCAGCAGCATCATCTCAGGCGATACATCGAGCCGCCGCCGAATCGGCCGTCTCGCATAACACATGTGCATGTGTGGTTCATATATTTTATCGACGACGACAAAACACTTACGTTAGCTAACACTAAAAGCCAAATACAACTGTGCACTTGATTCCTCCTCCTCCGTGTACACGCGCGCATACACGTATTCGTTTAACATTGGCTTCTTTGGCTAGCGTCTCTATCTGGTTGAGACTGTGAGTGTGAGGCTCTGGCTCTGTGTATCTGTATCTGTCTTCCCTTGTTGTTTTTTTTTCTGCACTTATAAATCCCACAGAACTTTTATCATCTCCGGCATTTGCATTATTGATTTTAGTTCGTCGTTGACGCTTTGTGTGTGTTGCTTGAAGTTTCCTCAACAAATTGATTCAAGACTTTGATTTTTTCTGTTTTCGATTTTGATTTCCTCTTTGCAAATTTGCAAATTTCCAACCATCACCCTTTAACACCAACAACAACAATTACAGCCAAAAAGTAAGTTGAAATGCTCTTTTGTTTTGTTTGTTTGTTTCGGCCCAAAATTTCCGATAGTAACATTGTGTCCAGAAACATGTCTCGGGTACAATCGTCGTTAAGTCTTCCATTTCGAAGTTTAAATACAAAGTTTCGAAGCTTTATTTACAAAATCGAATCAATTGACCACCATCACCACCTGTCATCAGATGTTCAGATGAATTATCGTTTGAGAATTCAAACAAACCCAAATTGAAAACGGTGATTGTCATAAACCAATCGACGACCACCAGTTCACCTTGAAAAACCAAGATGGACGTCCATCATCGTTGTTGCTATGCGCGCGCGATGCCGACACAAACGAACGGATGGTGGCCATCCAAAGTTCCATTCAACATGTCCAGATGGCGCACGATTGTCCACAAGAAAATGAAGAAATTTGAACATAATTTAGGAGATGATATTCTTCAACAACAATGGCATGCCATGATGCCAATGATCATGCCCTCGAGTGTCTTCCCGATTCGCTGCTAATTGCGTAAACGAGCTTGACTCACCTTATTTAGTTAGTTTTTTTCTCTTTTTTTCGTTCGAAAAAAAATTCCTCTTCCTTTCGAATCGGCCAACCTGTTATGGTCATTATCATCCATCTCTCTCTATATATTGATGATGATGGTGGCTGGCTGGTCGGGCACACCCACATTCCTCCAGCAAGTTAGCAGCCGCAGCGATGATTTAGCTTGCGCGACAAATTGATGTGATGTGATGTGATGTGAGATGTGAGAAGCGCTTTTTTGCGTGTGTTTTACGTAATTCATTATTAGTCACATCAAATTGGGAAAACCCAGCGACAAAACACGACGAATTGTCATTTCGAATTTCCATCATTCTGATCAACCATCATTTGCAACATCCTGCCGAAATCAACAACAAAAAACTAAGTCCAAAAACATGTCGTTCTTCAACAAAGCTTTCAAATCAAAACGAAGTATCTAGCTGGCTAGCGAGCGAGCCACAAAAATGACCTGTTTTTTTTGTTTTATTTTTTCCATTTTTTTCGAAAATCCAAGAGGCTGTTAGTTTCCGTATTAATCCGGAATCCTCGCCCAGAATGGTGCAATGTTAGTCGCGCCATGATTATTATTTTGATTGAAAAGCGCGCGAAGTTTCTGATTTTTTTTCGAGATCAAATTTAACTAATTTTCCGTATCGTATCTCCCGTTACAGTAACCACAAATCCAGAAGAAATGGCTTCAGCACAATGTCCCCAGATTGGTAAACCGGCTCCACAATTCAAAAACATGGCCGTGGTTAATGGACAATTCAAAGAGATTTCATTGTCGGATTACAAAGGAAAATATGTTGTTTTGTTCTTTTACCCGATGGATTTGTAAGTGTTCGAGACGATCATTCAAAACGAATTTTTTTAACGATTTTCCCTCCTTCTTGTGTGTAGTACTTTTGTCTGCCCAACCGAAATCATCGCGTTCAGTGATCGTGCTGATGAATTTCGTAAAGTGAATTGTGAAGTGATTGCCGCATCCACCGATTCGCATTATACACATTTGGCTTGGGTGAACACGCCCAGAAAAGAAGGTGGCTTGGGCCAAATGAATATTCCATTGTTGGCCGATAAAACCGGTCAAGTGTCCCGAGATTATGGTGTTTACATTGAATCACAGGGTATACCATTGCGTGGTTTGTTCATCATTGATGACAAACAAAATCTTCGCCAGATTACCATCAATGATTTGCCGGTTGGACGTAATGTGGACGAAACAATTCGTTTGGTGCAAGCTTTTCAATATACGGTAAAATTCGGATTATTTCGATTCGATTCGAAGTTCCAACTCTAATCAATTTTCCTTTCACTTTCAAAACACAGGATGTTCATGGTGAAGTTTGTCCAGCCAACTGGAAACCAGGCAGTGCTACCATCAAACCCAGTGTTGAATCGAGCAAAGAATATTTCAGCAAAAACAATTGAAACATCATGCAAAAAACATCAAAACTTCGGAATTGCTTGCAAAAAAACCACACCCACAAGCAGACAGAATCAACCATGATTTCCGTTCAAAATTTCTCAATTACGTGTTTTATTATTAATATTAACATTTGAAAATTTATCAATATTTTTCCAAACATGTTGCAACATGATTTTCTTAAATTCATTGCACAAGAAATTCAAAAATTATAGTGATTAATAATTAATAGATTTGATTGTGGTTGAATGTTGAATGTTGTTCACATCATCAATAAAATAATTCTTGAAGCTCAATTTGCTGAGACACAATTTGTTGGTTGGTTGATGATGTTTTCAATTAATTTCAAATGTAATCAATTTTGTGCATTTTGATCTTGGTCAGAGTGTGCATCAGAGTGTGTGTGTTTCAAATCAAATCAATGTTACAATGGAGAGAATATGATCCAAACTATATAATTATGACACAACCGGATACGGAAACAACAATCGTTGATGATGAATGGTGTCGATGCGGCCGCCAGAACCGGACGGTAATCAACCGATCCGAGCTCGGAAATAATCCCGTTCTCCGGTTTTATAATAATGGTAATTACTTGATGCAGGCCGGGCAAACGTTACATCCACCGAACCAAGGCAAACTTTTGGATCGGAAAAATACAAACACGCTCTTCTGGGCGCCATCCGATGTCGTTTGATCAGCTGACAGCAAAGACCACGGCTTGAATCGCATTGGCTACTTGTTGTACAATCTTCATCTATGGAGAATGATAATGAATGATGAATAAGAATAAGAATAATGATGATGGTTATGATCATTGACACTAAGAAATGTTTGGCCCAAATGGATCAATCAATCAGTCAAGAGATTCGATTCAAGATGGAATCTCCATCAATTTTCTTCTTGTGTGTCAAATTATTATTATAGGCCTATCATTATCATTCGAATTCGAATATAATTTAGCATTCGAATTGGAAAAGGTCGAAACTATCGAAAAAATCGATTTGCGACAAAGTCAATTTCCGACATCCGACATTCAGCTCAAAAGAGCTACATACACACTGTGTGTTGTAAATCATTTTCATAGGATGAAAATTGATTGTTGTTGCTACTGTTGTTGTTGTTGTTGGAAGTACAAAGTACAAAATTACAAATTCAAAATTGAAATCGATTATTTGGCGCCAAATTTTCTCACTCTTGCTCTCTCTCACTCTCATTCTTGCATGTTAACAATGTCATTAAAATCATCGAGATTCGGAATTTGGAATTCGAATTGGATCACACACACACACACACACACACTGATAATGATGATGATGATGATGATCTTCATCATTATGATCACAAGATTCTACATCAACCGAAAAATAACCATCGAAAGTGTTCTATTCGGGCGCCATCACACATTTTTGCCGAATCATCTTTTTTGGGGCATCAAATTATCACTACCACCAACATCACCCAGCAGCATCAATGAATATTTCGACTGGCGAATGAGAATGTGAATCACCAATGTTCACACTAGATTCACTAGCTCTTCGGGATCGTCTAGGTCCATCCATCCGGAATAGACTTCCGGATCGATTTCGATTGATATTCCGATCAACCGATCGAACACACACATACCATTACATAATATGTGGGGGTGTGTTCTTGTGTTTTTTCCAGTCAACCAACCAGCCAACCATTCAGCCCAACCTAGATGTGTATACTTGATTCCACAACTTGATCGAGTTTAATTCAATTTATCAACACACCGAGCAACTATCACCACTCCCAATATCAATTACAGGCTTGGGGTATCCATTCAAGGCGTGAAGAAGCCAGCGAGAGAGAGAGAGAGAGAGAGAGAGAGATAGATGGCCAGAAAGATATATTCACACAGAATAACGGGAAAAGAGCGGGAATGAAATGTGCAAATGGAAATTCGTTACAGTTAGTCAAGCACGCGATTTGTAAATGTTTTTCCGTTATTCTTCTTCGGCTTCTCAGCTCGGCTTCAACTCCTCTCGGTTCAACAAGAACAACAACAACAAGAAGCGAGAGAGAATCCGACATATCAACCCTAACATACATACATTTTATTATCTAATATCCTGGGCGCCATGCCATGTTGTTGTTGTTCGGCAGCAGCCAGATTCTTCAGATTCGGGTCGTGTCGTTGTTCTTGTTGTTGTTGTTAGTGTCGTTTATTTTGTTTCAGAATAACAACAACAACAACAACAACTTTTGATCCAAATCCCAACGGTGTGTCTCTCTCTCTCTCGCGCCCCGTACCCGAGAGAAGCAGCAGCAGGAATGGAGCAAAGTAAATGAAGTGAATGCGATACGATGGATTCAACAACAACAACAGCTAGAATCCAAGAATCCAAGAAGAATCCAGAGAGAAAACACAATATGCAAACGTGAAACACACAGGAGCCAGCCAGAATCCAGGAGTAGAATATATTGTTTCGTAATTATATGCACGACGACGTATGTAGACGTATCCTGGATTCTAGAATTCTGGATCCTGGATGCTCTTCTTGTTGTCGTCGTTGTTCTTTTACTGGTTTAATTTATCATCTCATTGATTCACGGATTCACGGAATATTCTCGCTCTCTCTCTCTCGTGGATTCTGGTCCATGGTGCTGCTGTTGCTGCTGCCCAAATGGACATTATCGACTGGCATCGGAATTCAGGATCCAGGATCCAAGCACGGATCCTGAAGGTATCACGTAATAGAGATTACCCTGGATGGATGGCTCAAGATTTGAATTGCTTTGGTATTTTGGCGCCAAAAAAAAGTGATGATGATAATTTATAGTTTGCAGAAAATGGTAAAATGACCATTATCGATAATCAATATATTCTGGAGACATTAATTAATCACAAGACACGCCCCTTGTCTGGGTGTGTTACATGATTTCTGGGAGGGGCCATAACAGGTTGGCCGAAAAGGAAGAGGAATTTTTTTTCGAACGAATTAAAAGGCGTGTTTTCGAAAATCAAGTCGCTTGAAGGTTGCACGATTTCTTGTTCTTGTTCTGGGCGTGTCTTACAACAACAACAACAACAAGAAAAACCCTAATAACATGACGCGCCTATCTGTCAATCGGACGATGAAGCCTGGTGGATCAATGCTGGTGACAATCACACACTGCACACACACACACACCCGCGATCCAGGCTCGATCCAAGACTACTAGAGTTTCACTGGATTGTGTTCAATCTAATCATGCCAAGAGAGTGAGAGAGCGAGAGTGAGTGAGAGAGAGTGAAGTAAAATGCAAATTGCAAGTATACAAAAAAAAATAACGAAACCACTTCATCAAAAAGCTTTTAAAACCAGAATCTGGTTCCCGGATCCTGGATCCTGGCGCGTGTCCATGTCACTTTCAATGACAAACTAGGCAACGGCGACAATCCACGAACGAGAATGAATGATCAATTGGGCGGTTATTATTATTATCCGGAATATTATTGAATCAATTTGCAGGATTTACCGGAATTGATTCCCGGAGCTAGCTAGGTGGCTGGGTGGTGGTGGTTTCATCCTCACTTACAATCACCTTAATGGATTCTGAATGGGGGTTCTGAATGAGGGGATCCTGAATGGGGATTCTGAATGAGGTGGGATCCTGAATGCCTTTGTCTTCGAATAAGGATTCAATTAACTTGTCAAACTTGTTGTGGATCGAATTTGGATCATCATCATCAATAATATTTGTTACAGCCCCACATCATAAATCATTATCAACGTATACACTTACTATATTGTTTTTTAACCATTTCCTGCCCTGGTGGTTGACATGTACCGCTTGGCTGCTGTTGCTGTTGTTGTTGTTGTTGATTGGACGATGATGATCCGGATCCGGATCCAGATCCCGAACCAGAGCCAGATGATGATGAAAGCAGCTGATTCGGCATACACTTCAGCCCTGTTTCACAATCACCATCGTCCAGGCAAGAATCACCTTCATTGACACCATAGATTGGTAGACATGTTCCAGTAACTGTGGGTGTGGGTGGGTGGGTGGATCGAGGAGGAGGAGCGGAAAGCGAAGGGGGAGGGGCGAAACATGAATGAATTAATGAAGCAAAATTATTTAATATTAAACACACACAAGAAAATTATCTCCAACCAATAATTGATTAGGGTCTAAATGGATCAATGTCGATTGGTTGTCCAGATCGTTGGGCGCCATCCGAAGCTTGGAGCTTGGATCCGGCCAGGATCATTAATCATCATTGAATCTTATAGCGATATTTCAATGATTTTATTCTCACACACACCGACACACTGGCACACAATAGAATTTCGCTCGGCACGCCGGTACGACGACGGAATCGGTCGTTCGGATCCCAGAATCCCAGAAATCCCAGATAAGAGAAGAGATCCCAAACCTTGTCATTATTATTAGTTCCAATCATTAATCATATATTGGAACGATTTTGGACCAATCTTATCGGGCTTGTTTCTGGACCAATGATGATGATGATGATGTTCCTTAGGATACACACACACACACACACACAGGCTAACAACAACTATTGGATCTAATTGTGTTAATTGTTTAACAAGATAAGAAAATCATGTTCTTCGTCGTCTGCCCGTTGATTGGATTTGGTTGGTCGAGGTTAGCTTAGCTTGACTTGTAGTTCAACAAATTGTTCATCTTGTTAATCAAAAAGTTTTGCTTCAACCTTCCACCACACCGACCGACCGACCATTAACATCATCATCATTAACATCATCACCATCATCAATTCTTGGAACATTCTTGGAATCCATTAACCATGGTAATTCACCTCTATGTAAATGCAAGCAAGTAAATGAATGTAAATGAAGTGCAGCAGCAGTAAATGAATAGAAGAAGCTGACATGACAAGAGAAGATGTTCGGAAGATAATTAACATGTTTCTTCCCAAAATTGGATTGGCAAGTTCCAGCCCGTCTTCAGCAACTACTGTTGTTGTTGTTGTTGTCGATGCCCGATCAGAACACAACAACGATGAACAACAATAAAGATGTCAAGCCAAACGACCGACCGACCCGAACAAGAACCGAATCGAACCGAATCGAAGAACCAACATCAATAATAATAATAATAATAATAATAATCGGGATGATCCAGAACAGGGTAGAGCAACCTTTTTTTTATTGATCAACGGGTTAATTTTGAATTTTGAAATGATTTGGTGGGCCGCTCATAAAGTACGTTTAGTAGTGTTCCTGCTTGTTTTCCTGTTTATAGGTATGTTTAGACATCGGTTCGAGACAGCACGATAGACCAATCACAGAGAGACACACTTACAGCTTCTGCAAAAAGTTGGTCAGCCTTTTTCCCTTCTTCTACAGTTTATAGTGCGTCTCGTCATCGGTGAGAGTCGTCACATCAGACCAATAGAAGAGAGACACACTTACAGCTTCTGTAAAAGCTTTGGTCAGCCTTTTTCCCTTCTTCTACTGTTTATAGTACGTCTCGTCATCGGTTCGTCATCATCACATTTGACCAATAACAGAGAGAGGGATACACCTTCTTCTACTGTTTATAGTGTGTCTAGTCATCACTTCAAATCAGCACATTGGACAAATCAGAGGGAGAGGCATACACCATCTTCTACTGTTTATAGTGCGTCTCGTCATCGGTTCGAGTCATCACATCAGACCAATAGAAGAGAGACACACTTGCAGCTTCTGCTTAACAAGTTGGTCAGCCTTTTTACCTTCTTCTACTGTTTATAGTGCTTCTCGTCATCGTCGAGTCATCACATCAGACCAATAACAGCGAAAGAGAAAGCTTCGTATAGCTTCGTGTCTCCTGTTCAGACCAATGCTTGGTAGGCGGCGCAAAAACTGTTTTGGAAGATCCGCATGCGGCCCACGGGTTGCTCATCCCTGATCTAAATTAACTTTGATTTTGCTCTGCGAACATTAACAGGATACACATCGGATTCTGGGATTCTTTTAGCGCCTTCCATATCAGGATTCGGATTCGGGGATTCTTCTTTTAGCGCCTTCTTGTTTCCAAAAGATAACGTCACCAAACAAAAATTATTTCCTGAAATTTGTGGCCTGATGTCGATGATTATTATGATGATGATGATGATGATGCTTTCGGGTTATTTGTGGATTCAATTTGTCACCATACACTCTATCCGAGCTCTAACATGATTCTGATAATGGTTGGATTCTAAGGCGCGCGCGACATTATTGGCTGTGTGGTTGGGCGGTTGTGGTGGTTGTTTGCCCAGAGAGGAGAAATAAAAGAAGCTTTCTAGATTCTTTTTTTCGGTTTGGTTGAAACAATTTTTTTTCGTCGCTCCCTCGCTCTCCGAGTGTGGGTGTGGGTGGATGGGTGTGTGCTGTCTCAAAGCTCTTTCAACCCCAAGAATATATTCTGCACACAAGGCCAGATATTATTCATTATGTCAGTTGCATAATATTTTCTTCTCCTCTTCCCGTCTTCTCGTCTTCTCTCAACAACCAATAAGTAAAGCTAAAAAAAATAAGACCCATTGAATTTGGAGCTTGAAAACTTCTCTTCTCAAAGAAAGCTCGATTCTATTTTTCAAGATGAAAAGAAGAGCGAACAAAACAAAACAAAACCAAACCAAAAATATGAAAAACAAGATCTTCAAGATCTTGCGATCCCCGCATGAAAAAATTCGGAAGAAGATGAAGAAGATGTTTCAGCTGAAACATGGCTCGGAAAACTTGAAACTTGAATCTTCGAGTGTTCAAGTATTTGTGCTTGGAGTGTGTGTTCCAAAGTGAATACGAATAATAACCAAGAAGAAGAATAGCCCCAAGAACAGGAACAAGCGAGTAGCGATATCATCACAAGCGATGTAGCGATATTAGTCGCGATATTTGTAGCGATATTGGTGTTGGTGGTATCCAATATCGCTGCTTGGGACGCCAAAAGTAAATCTCTCTCTTTTTTCTGTTTAGAATGCGCGAATGAAAATAAATTGTATCTTAATCTTGACGTTGTTCCTGGGATGTTCCTGGAACGTCTCGTCGTATCATTATCAATTGAACGAGGGGGGCGGGGCGATGGTTCGATTTGGTGGAACTTTTTTTTGGAACAAACGATATTTTCAAGGAGCAGCAACATTCAAAATTTGCATTAAAAATGAGAATTGTTCTTCCAATAAAAAACGAAAATGATGAAAATAAAAATGAAAATATGTAAAAAAGCTAAACTTTTTTTTATTTCAAATTAGCAAAACATTATTCCGAGGATCCAGAGCTTCTGGCGAAATCCTCCGGAATCCTCCAAACCTCATACACCCTGTAACGGGATCTTGTAACGGGATTCCAAGCCAGCCAACCAACCGAAAAAATAACGGAATCCAGTGTGCGTGTGTACAGAAGAAGAATGAATTCGAGCGGTGAGAATTTCCGCTAATTATCCCTTTTGGATGAACCCTTTCGAGAAATATTCCACAAATAGGATTTTGTGCAACTTGGTCCCGTTTACAGTTACAGTTACCGTTACTTCTCGAGGGTAAGCTGCTGCTCGTTCGGCTGCTGTCCGAGCGATGGTTGGTTAGCTCAGCAGCTCAGCCAAAATAAAATTCATTACCGTTACACAAAAATGGCCCACTGACCATTAATTATTGTTGTTGTGTGATCCAGGACCACGGGATGAACCTGGAGCAGCTCAAACTTGAATTCGGCTCAACGGTTTTGGGCGAGCGGAAGCCACTCCCATTCCCGATCCACCATCACACACACACAGCTGAGTGAACATCCAAACCTTTACTAGAATGCTTAGCGCGAATGGAATTCATTGGCATTGGCCAAAACACACGCCCGTGGATCCGATTCCTGTTCCAACATTTTATTCCAACATTCTGGTTCAGTTCTTTTATTTCAATTTATTTTTTTTGTTTTATTATTATTATTTGGGAGCGAACTTGCAAGCAAGAAAAAAACGGAAAAAAACAAAACAATTTTCTTCCTTTTTTTTTGATAATAATAATGATCCACAATGGCAGCAGGCACCGAGGAAGGAGCCAAGGAAGGAGCCAGGATTCAAGGATCATAAACATTTAATTGGTTCAATTCAGACACGAGAAATACGAGAGATGATAAAAATAAATTGGCTACATCAACCGTACCATAAAACGACCAAAAAAAACGAGAGAGAGAGAGAGCAACTGGAAACAATGAGGAGATGCATTGTGACCAATTATCAAGATCCTGGCGCGTACGCCCAAAGAGAATGAGAGAATTCCGGGGAAGAAAAAAAAATGAAATGAAACGTTCAAGACCCGAAACGAAAAGCAACAAAAATCAAAAAAACTAACAATCGGAAAATATATTTTTTCCTGGCCCAAAACTCTTCTAATTTGTTTGATTGTAATGGTTGTTAGTGGTGGGAGGAGCCCAAGAAGGCCCCACCCCGGAGCCAATCGCGGGACCAACCATCAAATGGCAAAGTTTTTCGCAAGGAAAGAATCTGGTTGATGAATGATGATGATGCCGGGAACGATTTTCATCGTTTTTCGGTTGGTTCTTCTTGTGAATTCATCCTGCGCGAAACACGCCCACCATACGCCCACATTCCAATCGAATCTTCGAACTTCAATCGAGAATATTAACTGCCAATAATGAATGGTAATTTTTGGCTAGCTAGCTGCTTGCTGCCTGCCTGCTTCTAGGAACTAACTAAGAAAACTTTTCCCGCCAACAACAACTACAACAACGATAACGGTAATAACGGTAATAACGGTTTTCTGGCCTAGGATAGCTCCAAGACAAGAAACTAGAATTCCAAGCCAAATTATCATCGGCCAGAATTGACCAGAATATAATTAAGGGCGCCATTGGGCGCAACTTTACTCCTCCTCGTGCACACTACTTACCGCTTGATGAATGAAGATCAACGCAGACCGACCCTGGGCAACATTGTTCACTTTGTACGCATGGTTTGTTGATGCATTTTTCTTCACCTTGCGAAAGCAAATCTTCTAATTGCATGTCTCGATTCTGTGGGTGTGGGCGTGTGTAAAAAACAACAACAAACATTAAAACATTAAAAAAATAGAAATATTATTATTATTCTGGCGCCATATTCGGGCGCCAAGCACAAAAACAAACATCCTGGGCTGGGCGCCATAAATATGGAATCAATGGAATCAATTTTCAATCATTTTCTACTTCTACTTCTTCTTTTCTCTTGCTGCTTTCGCACCTTTCTTTGTTAGTATTTGGATTTTTGAACACACTGTGTGTCCGAAGGAGAAAACCCTCCGGAATTTTCCAAGGAGGATTCTCGAGAATCGAAGAACAACCAGAATCCCAAGAATCGGAGATGTTGATGAACCAACCAAAAAAAAAATTACATGAAGAGAAATGAACGACAAATATTTGTCTTGTCCACACACACGCACGCACCTAACTAATCCAACCTAGATTCTGGTTCTAGTAATTCTGGTACTGGTGTGTGTGTGTGTCCGTGTGTTCCAGGATCATTAAACAAACGAAAGGAAATGTTCCTCCAGAAGATAATAATAAAGAAGAAAACTCTGCGAGAGAGTGAGAGAGGAAATAAAGATACCATTTTGAAACAAAGATGAAGATAAATCTTCATTGTAACACTTCAAGTACACAGATACCGGGAATTGGTACAAGCGGTTACGTCCCAGGGACACACCCCTGCACACACGCCTACATACACCAAATACAAGTTCCAATTTAGGGAAACACCCGCCCAAGTTGTACCAGACTGAAAATTGATTACAATGTGCCGGTATTCTGTGTATGTGTGTGTGTGTGTTTTGGCCATCGTAATAATCATCATTATTATTGTTGTTGTTGTTGTTGTTGTTGTTGATGTCCAGAGAACAAGAAGATCAATTCAATTTCGGCTCTGCAAACTCGAAACTAAATTAAACCAAAAAGAAAAATGGCCAAGATGGATTGGATTGAACGCTGGAAATAATAAGAAAAAGACCAAGACGAAGACGTTAATTTTATTAAGCTTATTATTATTATGGTGCCCAGAATGATAAGTTGGTTGCCAAAAGGATCAACAATCAGCGAAAAGAATGGCGAAGAAAATCCACGAAATATCCGCGAGAAAGTTGGTTAGCGAAATCGAAAAAAAAAATATTCGCGCCACTTGAAAATCGAATTCAAAATCAGTTCGAAGTGCGCATGCGCACAATCAGAAAATAATGTAGCAAAATTGTGTACTGCGCTTTGTGAACAGCACATTTTAGTAAACAAAGAGAATTCTGCAGCCATTATAAAAACGTCAACCGACGAGTCTGCATTGCATTTTATTTTTAGTTTTTGTTGATTGTTCTTGTTTGTGTTCGTGTTTCCTAAGAGATTTTCTTGTTGTTCTTGTTTCTTATTGTTTTTTGTACCATAAATCATGGTTTATATAAATTCCCGAGGTGAAATATTAGAAAAAGAGCCAATCACATGGAAGACACCGTTCAAATTGTTGATGAGATTGATTTGGTTCATGGTAAACTTCTTCCTAACCTTAATCGGTATGCAACATCAATCCAATTCGATGAGGAGATATTTTCTTGGTGGAACCAGTGGTGGATACAGCGGTGGCAATGACGATAATGGCGGTGGTGGCGGCGGAGGAGGTGGTGGTGGTGGTGGCAGTGGAGGAAGACCTCGAAGGATAGCAACATTACCGAAAAGTAGCCCGATTTCAATGTCAACCTGCCCAGGTGGATCGTGTGGTCGTTGATGAGAATATTCCAGCAGCAGCAACAACAATCATCAATTTTGACCAATCAAAGCGGATCAATTGTTATGATGGAAAATTCTCCTATTACATAATACAAATATTGTTAACCAAAAACACATTGTACTTATTTGATTAATGTAATTAGCCTTAATTATTTCATTTTATTTGTTTTAATTTAATTCAGTCGAATCGGTAGAATCTAATTAATGCCCTTTAAAAACCTTGAAATTTCTTGGAGAAAATACACACATTTTGATCATGAATTCATCATCGATTCGACCCGGGAAAATATCGATCCAAAAATCCCATCATTGGCGACATGGGCGTTTTCTGTTGTTGTTTTATATTTTTTGGGTGTCGTTTCGTGTTGGATCGATTGATGGAATCCATGAGAGTTGGGAGGATTGAGAAGAAAGTGAAATTGCCTGTCTATATTTTTTTGTTTTGGTGGGGTGTCAATGAATGAATGAATGAAGTAGGAATAACATGTGGATCGTGAATAATTGATCCACATCTCACTCTCTTCCCAAGAAGAACAAGAAGAACAACATATTCGATCCGTGGGGCTGGATCATCCTGAACTACTTTTGACCAAAAACAACTCACGCACATCAACCTCCTGGTTCCAGGTTTTCCATTGGTTCCCCTCAACAGTTTGACGCCCACCTAGTAGTATGTGTTTGAATGTGATGAAGAATGGTATCGAGATTTTCCCTTGGAAAACGGTGTGTTTGGTTTGTTTGTTCGGTCGGTCGGTCGTACGGTTTGCTTACGGTACATCATGGTCCACACACACACACACAGGATGGGGCATGGCATTATCACATCACATCATTGTTGTTCGAGGCCTCTGTGTGTGTGTGCGTATGTTTGCCTGGAAACCATTTACAATTTGCATTATTCATCATTGAATATAACCTACACAGCCAGCGACCAACTAAACAAATTCTCAGTCTCAATATTTGTACACACACATACAAATTCCTACAATCTTACAATGGTGATTCGGGTGAAATAGATAGATAGATTCTCGGTGTGTGTGTATATTTGTACATTATTGGACCAAGCTAATAACCTAGCTGCCCCAGAGAGAGAGCCGAAGAATCCCAAGGACACAATGAAATGAAATGAATGCACACAATGATGGTGTAATGAATGTGAATGTGAATGTGAATGAATTTATATTGAATCCAGACAAAAGATATTTGAGAGCGAGATGACCAGAGTGTAATGGCCATTAACCATTGCAACCTCTTGTGTGTGTGTGTGGATGGATCGAATTCGAGAATTTTTGTTTTTGCTGGCTGGCTGGCTGGATGGCTCCCTGTGTGTGCCTAGATAGATTGGCTGTGTATCCTGGTATCCTGGAATCCTGGCCGCCGTCGTCGTCGATACTTAAAATTCGGGAATTCGGCAACGGTTCGCCCGGTAATTGAATCAAATTGGCGAACACACACACACAACAAGCCGAAATGTGATTGGTCCAAAACAAATGTGATGTGAATGATTACGGGTGTGTGTGTGTGTGTGTATCCTGGGTCCAGGGATGCATCCTGGAGACTGGCACTGGAACTGGCCAGACACACATAACGGACATTATCGAAACATTCATCGGACCAATCATCAAATTATACACAATAATGATGATGTTGTTGTTCGGAACAAAGTGATTGGAAACAACGACCCTTAGGGTCCAGGCGATTCCAATGCTGTTTATACGGTCCAATGTGGGTGTGTCCAATGTAAATTGCCCAATGAATCCCACATTGGAACAATGTAAACACACACAACACACACCCCCTCCGGAATCGGTACTAATTGCATATTCAAATGTATTTGTTTGTATGTATGTTCGTTGGGGTCATCACAAGTCTATCAATCGGATAGTTCTTAGATTCTGTTGTTGTCTGTTTGTATTCGTGTCTTCGTGTTTACCTAAGATCTAGGAAAAAGAGACAGGAAATCCAATTATTCCACGACAAACAAACAAACGAGAGTCCGAGCAAAATACGACAAAATAACAACAAAACAACAACCAAGATTAACACAACTAGGTGATCTAGATATCGTAGGGCGCCCTATTCTGGGAGCCATGACAACCAACATCATCTGCATCGGCGAATTGATTGGAAAAGATTAGCGAGAGAGAGGGAGCTAGAGATCCAGAAACATGGGAGCAACCAAGGGGAGCTAATTCTGGTTGTGTGTGTGGATAAAATAAGAAGATGCATGGCTTGTGCTTGTTGGTACCGTTATTCGAGTAGTACCGTTACGTTCGGGCTGGTACCGTTATTCGGGTTGTACCGTCGCTAAATACCCGGGTTGCACGGATTTAATTACCCTAAAGATTCAAGCAATAGCGAAAACATAGATCAAGAATCGGGAGCATCATTTTCATGATGATGATGATGCCATATCACTCGTCGTTCGAAAAAAGGATTCTATTTTTGGTCGTTGTTCCTGGAACAGCAGTAGTGTATCCTCTTGGGTTCGTTAATCATCTAATTAATTTTAGCTTTCAAGAGAGCGGCGAAGAAGAAGAAGCCAATAATTCTTAGATTATACATGTTTTTGTTTTTCTTATTTTCTCGAAACTTGCTCGGTTTGTTCCAGGAACAGATATCCGGGCTGGTATCATTGTGTGTTTGTGTTTGTGTGTGTCCTTTGAGAAAACAGATTCATGGCGGGACCTCCGAACCAGATTCTCCCAAACACATACAACAGATCAGCGATGTCCAACCTTTTTTTTGAAAATTGTACGCGCGAACAGCTTTCTGCGCTTGAAAAGCGTGTAAGCTCTTCCTTCTCGTACTATTCGTAACAATCATCATCGTCCTTTCATCCTGAAAACTATACAAAGAGCTACAAGTCCAGTCATGGCTAAAAGGGGCAATTGAATCAAATTGTACGAGCGAGAGAACAATGTAAACTCCTCCTTCTTCTCGTACTTTGCTAATACTAATCATCATCATCGTCCTTTCATCCTGCCAAGAGCTATACCACCAATAGCTACAAGTCGTCAAATACAAGGTCAACCCACAAGACAAGACAAAGTAGTGAATCCGATTGTGACCGAGAGAGGGAGGTAGTTGGGATTAACAAAAATTTTAAAATTTTAATAGCGAGGGGATTAATCGATCGGATCTTCGGATGATTGGTCCAAAAGTTTGAGCCCTTAAACCTTGAGCCACAAGGGTTGGACATCCCTGATCGTCGAATTCCTGATCGGGATTGTGCTGAAGTGAGTGAATTTTCAATACCCAGACCCAGTGGTTCCAGCGGACCATCTCCGGTTTCCGAGGAAACATGATGA
>JAOZJS010000634.1:0-24337 GCA_025882695.1 Amerodectes protonotaria
TTGTAGCGAAGAGCCCCAATAAATCACCGGGGGCAAGCGCGCTACAGGTGAAAAATCTTGTGTTCCGAATGTTCGCGGTTTTCATGTTGATAACGATAAAGCACCTGCGCGTAAAATCAAATTAAGAAATAAACAAACAAACAAACAAACAATGAAAACAATGAAAAATGTTCTAATAATAAGAACAAAAAGAGAGTGCGATGTTTTGTTTTGTTTTGTTTTGTTGTTCGTGGTTTTGCGGCTCTCCGAAAACAAAACTTGGAATTAGAACAGGATACACACACACACCCACACAAGAAGAATATGGACCAAGATGAAAAAGATTCAAGAATCCAGGATACAACAAGATTAGTGGACAGTGGATCATCAATGCTTGAAACAATGGACGATCTGTACCAAGATCGACATTCACCATTGATAGCACAATATTATAATCCGAAAAGCAGTAATCACCATGATTATCTTCACCGGGCAATGTATTCCATTCGGGAATCATATCATTTGGAACGTCAACATCTATTGTCGGTGATCAAAGAGCTGGAAATTCGTATCAAATGGTCACAGATCAAAAACGAAAACCTTGAACAAATTCTTGAATGTTTGGTGCCTAACTCTGTGCTGAAACTTGAACATAAATCTGATGATACCTTGATGAACCTTGATGATGATGATGGTGAAACACCACCAACGA
Source organism: Amerodectes protonotaria (assembly GCA_025882695.1). Lineage (NCBI taxonomy): Eukaryota > Metazoa > Arthropoda > Arachnida > Sarcoptiformes > Proctophyllodidae > Amerodectes > Amerodectes protonotaria. The sequence continues at coordinate 692 of JAOZJS010000634.1, forward strand.
ACGATCCGCCAACCTAACGGTAGCCCGAAGCATCATCATCAATCTGAACAAGAAAGTTGAGGGGAAAATATTGACCACCAGATGGCGCTAGGTGTCACCTTTTTTTTTAATTTTTTGAAAATTCAAAATTTTTTTTTGTGTATTTTGTGTCAATGAAATTCAAATTGATTTTCAAAACATGAAATGAAAATTACTCGATTGTCTCCGCCTTTTTTTCGTGTGTCCGTCTGTCCGTCTGTGCATGTGTCCTATAATAATGTTTTAAATAATATAGAGCACACTTGTAATATTTCCAATATCAAGCCTATCGAGAGAGAGAAATCAACCAATCAGAACAATGAGTCAGCTTAGCGAGAGACACAAGAAGAGAAAACGAGAGAGAAGCGAAAATGGGCGCGATCTTCTTGCTGTGCGTAGGCAGAAGCCGTTGTGTTGTTGGCTGGCTGGCGGCTTGTCGGTTGGCTAGCTGTGTGGTGTGTGTGGTGTGTGCTCTATAAAGATCATTATCATAATGGTAACAATCATCATCATCATAACAATAACAACAATAATAACTAGTTCAGCCAACCAGAAAATGTACACACACACACAAGCCTAAAGGAGTGTGGCGAGTTAAAGCGAGTGTGTGTTGAAAGGAGATCAACCAATCAGGCTAGCCAGCAAGCCAGCGTTATCCAGCAAGCAAGCCAACTTTGGCTATCCACACATGAAACTGGGCGTCGGTTTAAGTTTAGGTCTCGCTCTTTGCGCTCATGTAAGGGGAGAGCAAAGCGAGTACGTTCGCATCGTATGGCGCACCAGTCTCTTCCGATTTAAGGGAAACGGCGCTTGGCCAAGCCAAGCCAAGCCAGGCTTTGAATTCGCTTTGATCGTCGCGTAATAAATGTCAAAAAGATGGAAATTTTCTTCGACGACGAACAAACGACCACTAATAATAGTAAAAAAAAGATCATCCTGTAAGAAACGGCCCGAAATTCGTGCCAATGTTCAGGGTGGTTGAACACACACCGACACACACACTTTATGACCGAATCCGGACGACGGTCGAACCCTCGCTTAGGGGACACAGTCTCCGGATGATGATCATCACGAGGAGAATGTTGAATTCTAGTGTCAAACACACATTGAATACGCTTGATTAGGGCTTGAACTGGTTTTTTTGGGCCAGAGAATATTCTGGCTGGCGGATCAATATTCTTCGGAATCCGGTTCCGGCGCCGCCACCACCACTACTACTAATGGAAATTATGGATCCGGGGTTGAGGATCTTGGGCGCCCGCCACCACAAAAATTCAATCAAAATTCCTCTTCTCCTCTTCTCTCGAGGTATCGAACAAGACACCAGAACCTTTGTGTGCTAAATACCTGCAACAATTAATTAAATTTGGAATTTTTTTCTTCTTTTTTTTTCGTTCGTTCGTTCGTTCGTTAGTCGCCCGTCACTTCGGAACAACACAATACAACACAACGAAAAAAAATTAAATTAATTCCGTGTTGTTGTTGTTGGATGGTGTCATGTTAGAAACATGATGATAATAATAATAAAATTCGAAGCTTCTAAACAGAACATTGAAGATGGCCAATGTCCATCATCATCGTCACGTCTTGTGCATACAACACAACAGGTACACACACACGGACGCACCAATTCTTGACACAACAGCTTCACAGCTTTCTGGCTTATGTAAGGTGCCTGGTTAACAGTTAGGTACGCTCTCTCATAAGACATTCTGTACACACACGCACAGGTATTATATAATAGGTATTATGTAATATCTTATGTATTATATAATCTATTTATTACAGGTAATATTATTTTTTAATTATTACAATATATGCTCAATGGAGGGATATTTGGTTTTTGTTTGGTTCGGGTTCAGGCAAACGTCAATCATTATTACATCATTTACACACACAGGTATCACAGGTATCACGCAGGTATCTTGCTTGCTATTCATGGCGCTCTATTTTCCTCGAAAAAACAAAAACGACAGCAACAACCAAGTGGATTCAAGTGGATTCAAGAGTGACACTTCAGCTAACAGCTAACAAGATGAAGAATAATTAATCCAATTAAATAAGATGACATATCTTCTCTTCTCTTCTCTTGTCTGGACAAATAAAGGGACACACAGGTAGATTGACAGTTAATTGCAGGTCGCGCCTAGCTTAGAGAGTAAACAGCAACAACAACAAAATTTGATGATGAAAACTCAAAAACTTGAAAATTCAAACAAAAAAAAATCTTTCAACCTTTCCTTCTGGCCACCAACCAACCATCATTGTGTTTGGCTGACTAACTGGCTGGCTGGCTGGCTGTAGAAAGATCTTGGAAGATTGGAAATCTAGCTAGAATAAGAAACAAAATATAAAGATGGATACAGCCAGATACAAGATCAGATGTCAATGTCCCAAAAGAATGAAAGAATTTGCGTTATCATTCGAGTGACACACCTCTTTTGGGTGTGGCCCAACCTTTACCACTAGGAGGGTTTCACTTTTTTTTCGTTTGTTTGGCTTGTCCTGTCCCATCCTGTCCACTTGTTGAACTAAATAATCTAAATTTTCTTAACATTTTTGCTGTTGTTGTTGAAATGATAATTAGAGCCAACCATCACATCGTTGGTTGGTTGGTTGGACAAAAACAAAAGAATTTGTCGGGTAATCTAGTTTAGTCTTGCCTAGTTTAGGCTAAGTTAGGTTGAAAATTATTCTTTTTGAAGAGCCAGTTTTAAGTTGAATTTATTATTTTCAAAACACACACTCGTTTTTTGGGCCTGAAATTTTGAATTCAAAACAAAAAAAAACGAAAAACAAATCCAAAAATAAATAAATAAATTTAAAAAAAGCCAAGAAAATCAAATCAAAATGATGTTGTGTTGTGTTGTATGGCGCGCCCATTTGACCACAATCCGCGTGTGTTGTTGTGGTTTTTTGAAGAAGATGTCCAGAAGAAGAGCCACAAATCAAACATCTGGAATCCTCAACAACAATGATGCGGATGATGATGATCCAAGCGGCAATCATGCCGAAGACAAGCCCCTAAAACGTGTCATTTGATTTGGTCCGGTCACACAACGGGATAATTCTGGGCGTCTCGGTGTGTGTGTTTATTTGTATATTTGTTTGCTTATTCGTTTGTGTATTCCTTGTACAATAAATCACTGACAGACGTCGGCGGATGGAAAGAAAACCTTGGCGCCAAATTGTTTGAATCAAATTCAAATTTGAAATCCAAAATCCAAAAATCGAATCAAGAAGATATTTATCTTCTTCTTGTGGATGGTAATTATCTGTAATGAATCTAGGAAAACACACCATCAACAACGGTGTGTGGGAAGGTTAGCGAGCGAGCCGACGAGCGATCCAGAGCGCATCAAATTTCCAATTATAATTGTCATCATTATCATCATCAAATCAATATGATGATGCTAATAATAATTACAACAACGACAAATCTAGTTCAAGAAGCAACAAGTGCATCCTGTACCTGTTGCTGCTTTTCAATTGATTGATACGTTTTTGAATGGTACCAACAACAACAACCATTTAAGAAAAAAGATGATAGATTGTCGATGTTTGATTAACAACAACAATCAGACAAACAATCAATCAATCAATCAATCCAGACATCTTTTAAATAATAATAATAATTTTCCAAAAAAAAAGATTTGAAGATTCAAATCTCGAGCACAGAAATTTGTCGCAAAACGACAAAAAACGACCGCAATATTCAAATTTAAGAAATTCCAAAAAGATCAAGGTTCCAGCAATCAAATCAATCGCCATCTTGATATGATGATGATTGTGGAGGCGAAGAAAGAGGATCATCACCATCATTATCATCATCGACATCGACTTGGACTTGGACATAAATTGTTCACCGGAAAATTGTCTGGAAACAAAAAGATGGGAAAAACGACAAGCATCCACGATTGAAGACGACGACGATGAAGAAGATCAACGATCAAAAACCAAAATTAAATCCAAATTCATTCAATTCGATGACCACGATTCGATGATTCCATCTCAGTGTGTGCGTTAATCGCCAATCAAAATTCAACCAATAATAGCAATTTTTTTTGGTTTGTTTGCTTGTTTCCAACACCACCAACAACAACAAAATCAAAATACCCTAAGCAGCAGGATTATGGCTTTGTTGCACTACTGGTGGTGGTGGTGGTGGTGTGAATCAATCATCAAAAATCGAAGAAGATGAAGATGGCGGTGCGATAGAGCCACAGAGGAGAACGTGGAACATCATTGGAATAACATCAAGACGAAGAAGATGAAGATGAAGATGAAGATGAAGAACCCGGATGAATATTAATTATGGATTTCAATCTTTCAATTTTTGTGTTTTTCTGTGCTAATCTTTTCTTCTTCTTCTTCTTCTTATTTTTTTTGTTCGCGCTAATTCTTGTGCCATTTTGCGAATGGCGATATACCTGATGCGCCGATGTGCGAGGTTTGCCGCATCAACATCAACAACATCGACAAAAAAAATTTGAAGTTTGAAGATTTCGGATTTTTTTTTCTCGTTACATCGATGCTTGTTTTTGTTGTTGTTTCTCGTTTTTTTTTGGTGGCATCGAAGAAGAAGAAGATGATGATCATGATGGAAATATAATCTCGACAGATTCACATAAAATACGATTAAAATGAAATAACGGGCCACCACCACCACCAACCACCGATGCTTTTTTTGATGATGATCATCATCATCAATGATCATTGTTGTTGTTGTGGTTGATGGTGGTGGCCACAGAGCCAGCCAGTTTACCTTGAAATCCAATTTGGGAAATTTAACTAGCTAACTTCTTGGCTAGAAACCATTATTATTATTATTATTGTTGGAAACCGACCAAAACCAACCAACCAAACAGCAAGCCTTCTACAACAATAGCAGCGAATTGCAACTCTTTTCTTCCCGTTACACACACACACACGAAGAAGAAGATCCGGGGTAATCCAGAATCTGCACGCGCGCACACACATCCTATCCATGGCTTGATACAATAATGGATTAGTGGTGTGTGTGTCAGTGTGTCGCTAAACCGAATTTGGTGAACAACGAGGAAAAAACAAAGGTTTTTTCCTTATATTCTCGATTTTCCAGATTATCACAATCGTAATGGCCACAATTGATTCATCATAATGGTATTACTATTGTGGCCAATTATTAGTCTTATTATTATTATGGATGGTTAGGGTAATGATGATGATGGTGGTGGTCATCATATTCCGCCAAAACGATTCGGATGATCACCATTATCATCAGCATCGTTTTTTGTTGCTGTTGTTTCTGTTATTAGTATTTCTCCCAAAACACACACATCAAAACGATTTGGTTTTCCTCGATGATTCGACGACTACAAAAAAAGACTTAGATTTCACTACACTACAACATTCCATGATTGAACACCGATCGATCGATCGATGCTTGCTGACATTGATTTAATTGATTTTTCCCCTTTTCTTCAATTTCATTTCATTTTTCATTGATTATTATTATTGGATTTCACTTGTATTGATTTCTTTTCTCGCTGAAAAATGAAGAAGAAGAAGAAGAAGATAGAATTACAGGTTGAAATCTTAAAGATACTGGCCAAAGCGAGCGAGCGAGCGAGCAAGAGAAAAAAAGAAATACGATTCACAATTTGTCGATCAAAATCGATTTACGTGCGCGATGCGGCTCAATATGCAAAATAGCATCCAACAGATGGTTCCCCTTGCTAAACGTGTAGATAATAATCATTAATGTACCACGTGTATTGTGGAACACGCAAACAGAAACACACACGAATACACGAGAATAGCCGACCAAAAAAAATCAAAAAAAAAATATATATTCGAATACCAATACAAATACGAATACCAATCCTCCATCCAACTTTTGATAATAATGATGATTGACAATGGTGGCCAATAATAATTCAATCAAACAATTATTATTATTATCAGTATTATTGGTCAATCTCTCGCTCTGTGGCCACACAATTCAATTTAGTTTTTGATCAAGGCTGAGAAGATGCGTTTTTCTCGTTGTTTTTTGTTCGGCTACAACAGAAATATGCTCAGGAAAAGGTCGGTTGCACGACCGAATTGAGAAATGGACAACAACATCGCGAACGAACGAACGAACGAGAAACAAAAAAGGACCAAGAAAGCGAGAGAGAGAGAGAGAGAGAGAATCCCACAATCAGGATTAATTGGTGTTCAAGATTGTTTTTTAAGAATCAAATTGAATTAAATTATCCGTTTCTAATGATCTTGTGAAAGCCACAATAACAACAACAAGAATATGGAAATCAAGAACAACAAGATTGCGGTTTTTCGGCTTGCTTGCCTGCTTGCTTTGCTTTGCTTGTTGACCATGGTCAACTACCCATATCCATATGATCATTTCATGTTGAGATTATCCAAAACCCTATGATTATCCGATATCCAGTCTCGGTCCAGCGAGAAAACCCAACCATTACAACAATAATAATGTTAATGATGATAATAATTATATGTAACACATCTAATTATTACGTCGTTTTTCCAGAGACGAAATTTGAACCAAATCGGATTGTGGATTTGAGAGCGGGGCGAGCGAGCGATACAGCGCATAATCATTATTAATTATTGTTATTAGTGCAGCCAACAACGGCAACAACAACGACAACGACAACAAGGGAAAGCCTCCTCTCTCTCGCTTTAGCTCGCTCTGTCGCTGGTGCTTTATTGGTACCTCCTCCCCTATACACTGGTTGCCTTCTGTGCCTTCTGCGACCCATGTTCACAACGCGCTGTCCTATCCCCGCTCTCGCTCTGTCTCGCTCGCTCGCTCTGTTCCTCATACAGTGCTATATAGTAAGTGGACAGAGACAAAGAGACACAGAGAGGGGTGTTAGCAGTGAGCAGCGCGCGTAGCCCGCGTGTCGTCGTCTCGCGTCGTCTTGACCAATCGACAATCAGTCGAACTACATCTATATGGCATGTAGCATGTGTTGGCTGTATTGGCAGTAGTGACTATTGATTTAGGGGTGTACGCTTTTTCGCGCGTTCTGGTTTCTGGTGTGGCCAATGAAGAGGATGAAGAAAGAATGTGTGGTGAAGGGAAAAAATATATTTATGTTTAGCTGTTTATACAATGAAACTACTTTATATGTACAAATCAACAAAAAAAATGGTGAGAACCTTATTCTGTGTGTCTAGGTCTGATTTGAATCTTGGCTGTCTGTCTAAGCGCAACAAATTGGTATTCGTGTGTGTGTGAAAATGTGTTTCAAAGTTATATTTCATTTAAATTATGTCATTTAGCCAAGAAAGGTAAAAAGGACCATTTTCAGCCAAGACAGTAAACTGTAGACAAAGGCGATTTCGGATGATGATGATGATGGTTGTTGTCCAAACGAGAACCATGAAACTGTCATATAAAGTTGCCAGAAAGATTCTTTTTTGTTTTTGTTTTTTTGAAGTTTTAATGTTTCAAGAACATTAAATTCGATTCCACACAATCCAACACACAATCACACACCATCATCATCAAGGACTGGTTGGTTGGTTGGTTGGTCTTGGTTCAAACATCGACCAATAATGGTGGCTACACACTTACACACACCGGCATTAATCCCACAGACTTTGCATACAAAAGTTATACTGTTAAGATAGATGTTAGTTTTATACTGGATTCCAAATGATGATCAATGTCAAGGTGTTGGTCGGACACCGGACATGAGAATTTTTTTTTTACTTTAAAACAAAATTTAAAAAAATCCACCATTTTTCAAAATGTCAACTTTCTAGGGGAGGGGATAGTGGTAGTAGTAGGCGTTTCTCAAGAGAGCAAGAGAACCATAAATTGAGATGGATGAAAACATCTTCATTCTAAAGGTAGCATCTTCATTCCAAAGGTAGCATCTTCGTTCTAAAGGTAGCAGTCAGCTCCTACTGGTTCGTGTACTTGACAATTTGTATCAAGAACCTAAATCTTATTTGTTGAGAATTTACTGTGTGAAAATTTCATCGAGAAACAAGAAGAAGAAGTACTTGCAATGTCCAACCAAAGTCATAATTAATAATAACGACAATATCAACACACGCCAACAGCCATGATCATCATCATTGTGGTCAACGCCGCCGCCACCACAACGGCAACGGAAGGAAGAAATTAGCCACCAACATTCTTCCAGTTGGAGATGCAAAATAGAAAAATATGAGAATGATGATGATGATGATCATTATAATCACCACCATCATCATCATAATCATCATCATTTTGGTGCGCGCATCATAATTTAATGATTATAATGATTTAATCAAAATGGAAATGATGGCCTCACATGTGAAACGAGTATATTTTACCACCAAATGTGACCATTTAACGCTTGATTTGAGAAAAACTGAAAAACTGAAAAACTAAACTAAAGCACCTAAACCACCAGCAAATGGTCGACAGGACAATTGGTTTTGGACAAGAGATTCTCACATGAATCTGGTGTCCTGAACGCGTGAGAGAGAGGGAATAAGATGTGCATGTGTGTAGTAATCTAGATGATACATTCAGGTGAAAAGATGAATGCTGTGAACCAAATCTTTGTTTTATTTTGGTTTTGGCGAATGATATCATTGTGGCCAACAACATCCAACCGAAGGCAACCAACGAGGCAGTTGAACGTTTTGTCGGTTATCTGTCAATTTCGACCAAAAAACAATCCTGGCCACCACCAAGCAGAATCCCATATCCAAAACCGATAATTAGATGAACGAGAGAGATAGAGAGATTGTTTCAAATGTTTTGTGCATCAAGCAGATGGAATCGAGAGCTGAAAGGTCTTGTAAAATGAGAATCCACTTTGGCCCTCATCAAATGGCCCACGGGGTCAATCATGGCCAGCACAGATTGATATTCACCTGCTTGCTAACTTGTTGCTTGTTGTTGGGCTGGTTGAAAGGTCAACCAATCAGAGTGAGAGAGTATCAATGACCAAATGATTGTTATTAATAATTATTCTAAATATTTTTCTGGACATTTTTGGCCGTTGTAAAAACACAACGTTTTTTCGGTTGAAAAACGCGAAACAAAAAACAAAAAACGCTTCGTAAACGGGCCATAAAAAATTATCGGCCAAGTCTCTGAGGGGTCATCTTATAGCTCATAAACCGATTTGGTTGGACATTTTTCGCAATGTTCTAGAATACATATTCCATATTTTTCAAAAATACAAAAATCATACAGATCAATTAGGCCAATACAAATGAAAATAAGCCAACGCGAGACATGCTGGGACATTTGTGTGGACAACAACAAAAAGCTTCTTAAATCTCCATGGCCCTTGTGGGCCAACAAGCCTTTAATATTGGTCAAACCGAAAAAAAATTCCAAGCCAAAATGAGAATAAGTGTGTCTATGTGTGTGAGTGTTTGATTCACATTCTTTATTGATTCTGGTCCAGTGTAGAACAAGAACAACAAGAAAAATGCCGCAAAATTTCCAAAAAAAATAGAATAAGAAGAAGAAGAAGATATCAAGTTTTCGTTTTGGCTATGCCAGTTGGTGGTAAATGATAATCGCCCGTCTTGAAAAGTGACATTCAGTCACATTCAGCCTTCAAGTTTCGGCCAACAGGACCTAAATATGAATCGATTGGCTTTTCTCGACCTGAAATCCTCCTCCTAATTAACGTGAAATTATTATTTGAAGCATCATCAACAGCACAAAACGATTCGCTAGCTCTTCGAGAAGCACTAAAATGATGAATGAAATATGATTCAATAAAACCGTGTACCTAGAGCAGGAGAGAGCGAGAGATCGAGATTGAAGACGATTAATCATAATTTGTTAAAGGATATTATTGGTGGTGGCGGTGGTGTAAGGTCGCCCGACATGGATCCCGAGCTGCTTATCTTCTTCGCAACAAATCTGATCTGAGAGCTTAACACCTTGATTGACATTGCGGAGCGAAAAAAAAATGTCAGCATACATGTCAATGTGTGTGTCCAAATTTATTACATTGCCTCTGGTGACAGCCGCGCACACTTCGGTGAACTACCGGTGGACAGGTAGATGGCCGCAGGTAGAATGAGGCTGAATCAAAAAAGGTGGAAATAGCCGCCTAAATAACGGCGGGCCAGCCAGCCGTTCAGGGGCCGGATCAATCGTATGGATTTATGATGGATATGATGGTGGTGGTGAACGATTAAGATTAAGATTAAGATCATCAAACAACAAAAGCATCCACGAGTTTGTTTGTTGTGGCCAAAAAAAACCACCACCATCAAGTGTTGGTGCGTGTTATCTTTCAATTGATCTTGTTTGCTTGCTCGAACGAATATGAAGATCATCATCGATGGTGATGGTGGTGGTGGTGGTTATGATGCTGATGATCGTCGAATCCGAGCCACCACCATCTTCATCGAGGTTCAAGATAAGAAGAAGCAGAATGGAGAAGAATGGAGCGAATGGCAAGCAAACAACAATCAAACCAAACAACCAAACAAAAAAATGATGAAATAGTCACGATTTTCATGTTTCGTTCTCGTTTCGAATATCTCTTCTCCGTGAAGAAGATCTTCTTCTCGAACAACAATGAAGATTTGATGAACATCCTGATGCTGTTGTGGCCCGGGCTGGCTGTATAGTGTGTGGCTTCCAATAATTTTATTAATTATTAAAACAAATTAATAATTAATAAAGCATCGTGTGTTTGTTTGATTCAATTTTCTTTGGCTGCCAAAAAAACACGGCCCCGGATTGGCCAACACTTACGATTGAATCAGCCAATCACAACAAATTGTTAGGTGTTTTAGTGCTGTATGTTTTTAGTGGTCTAGATTATCATTATTATTATTATTATTGTGATTGTGGTGAATTGATTAATTCGCATTCGGATTGATTATCGGATTAAAGTTTTGGAATTATAATCATTATTGGCTAATTGGTGGGTGTGGATTGGCCAATCCAGGACATCAAAGGCCGATTTCGTGTTTTGAGGGGTGCGGGAAAAGGGTTAATTTCCCATGCGGACAGCATCCGGACTATCAAAGGGTTAATCGTATCGGTTAGGTTTGCCTGATCTGGATGATGCTCGAAATGTGCAAGACATGTCTGGCGACAGTTTTAATTTAATTTAGATAGCCATCTTTCAATGATGTGGACAACAACATGATAATTAAATCAAGTGGTACAAGATACAAGTGCAAAAAACATTTGAAGATAAAATTGGATCATCAAGATGGTTAAATGGATGATCCAATTATAATCGGAACAACATCATCGTCTAATCTTGGCATCATCAGGCGCGCCAAAGCTTGTATTTTCGGAGACTAACGGAAATTAGCACAACAACAACAACAATTAAATTTGAATTTGAATATCAATAAAAAAAAACTACGAAAATTTCAAATTTCGCGCGGTTTTGTTCAAAAAGATTCGTGAAAAGGTGTGTATTTGTGCAAGTGTGTGTGTGCTATGGTAAATGGCGCAGCCGTTCATTGAAGCCAGGGGTGAACAACCGACGGGCCGCCCATCAAAAGCATTGCAGCTAAACAGGAGACAAAGCTATAGTCCTCTCTCTGGCTCTCTGATTGGTCCAATGTAATGATTTGACCCGATGACGAGACACACACTATAAACAGTATAAAAAGCGATCAGCCAGTAACCAGTGCGTGCATGTTTGACGCCTATAACAACCATTCTCCTCGCTGATTGGTCCACCAATGATGATTTGACCTGATGACTAGGCACACAGTAGTAGAAGGTGTATTCCTCTCTAGCTGATTGGTTCAATGTGATGATTTGACCATCCTCAACGGTCCGTTGTTGTTCAGTTCGGAAAAAAAGGTTGCTCACCCCTGGATTTAGACCATTTTTTTTTGGATTCAAACAGGCTCGATCAGCTTGTTCATTTGATTTATACCACCAGCAAGCAAGCAAACCTGACCTGTGCAACACACACACACACACTTGCATACAGTTTGGACGCAATTAAATGTTCTTTTCCGTTTAAAATATCATAAATTTCAATGATTTGATTTGATTTGATTTGATTTTTCTTATTTTTTTCTGCTTCTCGACAAAGACACCACATGGAAAAACTGGGATCGGTTCGATGTGGTGTGTGTCCGTGGTGTGAATCGAGCACATATCGTCGTGGTCTTCGCCGTCGTGAAAAGCTTTATTAAGCTTTATAACCTTTTTTTTTCTTCGTTCAGCAATGGATATTGCTATTTAAATGCTATGTTTGTTGTCATTCGGGATTTAATTGGCACTAATTGAAATATATATATACACGCTTAACCCCTGCACCAGTGTTTGTGTGTGTTTGTGTATGATCATTTGAAATGCAGATGAATCCAGCGGCAAACAAGGAAAAAATTTTGGTTGCGATTTAAAAATACCAAAAAAAAAATAAAGCTAAATCTCGAAGAGAGGAAATCCCCAAGTGGCGAGCGCGCCAAGTTATTTTTAAAAAAAATTTAAGCAAAGCAACAAGCTATTTTGCAGCCGAAATACACAGTATGTGCTAAGGTGTGTGGAAATAGTCGTCCGACGATCAGCTGTGTGTGAGCCTGTTGCGTTCTCGGTGTTTTTCGGCGCAAAATCGTGTTGTTATTATTGAAAAAATGCCCAAAAGAGGGCCTCGTTTTAAATTTGGTGCCCGGAAACAATCGGAACAAACTACCACCACCACGATTGTGGTTGATTCTTCTTCGGATTCATCATTGGATTTCGTACCAGAATCTTCGGAATGTGGTTCGGAAAGCTGCTCACAACAGAATGTTGTGAATTTGATTGCTGAAACGTCGTCTTCTTCATCATCGGATTCCGGAAATGAATGTCATCAACATAAGCAGGTGGGTGTGGCAGGAGATGAAACATTGCTAACGGTGGAATCATATGATTCGTCTGAGTTACAACAAGACAATGACGTTCCAGTTCAGAGCTCCGACGGCCATCCAGCCACCAAGTGTTTGAGTAAACCGCTGGATAAAATGTTGAAAAAAATTGAAAGAGGAAAACAAAAACATCGATGTTCCGACAGAACCCTGGCGAGATTGGATTATCTTCAAACAAAATTGTCCCATTATCGTCTAACTAATCTACGTTTCATACAACGTGAAGCCGGATCATCATCTCATCACACTCACACCATGAAATTTGAATTACTTCGGGATCCGATTGAAGAATTCGGGCAGGTTTATCTTCCGTTGATCGTCGTTTGTCGAACGTCCACCGAAGAACCACCACCACAACAACGAATCGTCCAAGAACCGGAAGTTGAAGAAGAAGAAGGGAAAAACAAGATACTTCAACCAGGCGCCAAAGCAATGTTGGTTTACCATCAACGTTTGTTACCATTGGCTGGGATCAAAAAGGGGCAACTTTTGGAACTGTATCCGGATTGGAATGTTGTCCGATCAGCTGTATCAATATCATCATCTGGATCAGTATTACGCAATCTCCAACGGATAAATGATGGTCATGATGATCAATATCGATATTTTATTCTAAATGGCTACAATCTCGCTACAATTTTTGAAGAAGGTTGAACACAACCAGCCAAATTGCTACAAATAAATCTTTTTTTTCTTTTTTTTTTTGTTATATTTTGTTATTTGTTGCGAATTCAAATTTTTCTCTGTGCGCATCAATCTTGAATTTTGTTGTTGTTGTTCGTTTTGTATCTCATCCATATCCACCTTGATATTGATCTTGTGTGTGTTTGGCTAGATTCTTTTTCTTGTTGCTGGAGCCGGGATTTAATGATTAAAATAAATTATCTCGTGCATATGATCTTTGTATAATCTTTATTGTAATATATTTTCTCTTTCTACCTTTGGCTTTGGCCAACGAATGTAAACATCACGAACTTTGTAGCAAATTCACAATGTTTTAACGTGTGTTGTAATGGTAGTTACTTGATAAAAAAAAATCAGAAATAAAATAAAAAAACCACAAGAGCTAGTTGTAGCATGGAAAAAACAAACAAAATCAGACCAATAAACCAAGCAAGAAGAAGACGATGGTTAGTTTGTACCACACATGGTTGATATTGATCTTGAGGATCTTGTCTTCAACATCCTACACACATCACTCTAATTAATTTTCATCGGAAACTAGTGGTCATCATCATCAACCACAACCATAACAGACCAAGGGTACACGTTAGGTTATGCAAGACGATAACAGGGCATAAACTACGGAAATTGTGTCCAGATCCAGAGTAACCTGACGCCGTCGCAACAATCTTCTATCTTTGGGCCCAGTGGCTGGTTAGGTTAGATTTCAATTTTTATTGAAGTTTTTTTTGATAGTTTATTTTCGGGACAACAACACACATTTAACTCTTTCCAGGATAGATAAAAAAAAGGTAAAAAAAATTGTCCGGCCAAAAACACAAGCCAAGTGCTTTGGATTAATTTTTATTATCTCTCGTTCGTCTTGTTCTTCTTGTGGTTTTGTTTGAAACAAATAATCACTATTTTTACTCTTTGATGGTGATGGACAGAGGTAAAACCTGATAATCTGACTTAAATTGGATTGTAAGCTATCGTTGTTGTTGTACACCATCACCATCAATTGATGTGGATGGTGGTGAACTGTATTTTCTTCTTCTTCTTCTTCATCTTCTTCTTGTTCATCATCTTAATTTCTGCGTGATTTTCACATCGTATAATATCATCATCATCATCATCATCCTGATCATCGATCTAAAGATCTTCATGGTGGCACACAGTGTATCCAGTGTATTATCGGCGAGAGAATACCTGAGCGCGCGCGTGTGTGTGTGTTCTACCTGCAATCGTCTTAAAGCTCGTCTTAAAGCCCAAGAGATTAAAAGTATGTTTGAGGATAAACGAACGAACGAACGAATGTGGAAAACGAAAAAAAAACAAAACCAAAAAAAAACAAAAATGAATAACAAAGAGGATTGATGATGGATTGATGGATGGATAATGATGGTGATAATTAGTAAGCTAGCCAAACAAGGTAGAAATAGTTGAAACAAAAGAGCGCTTAGCGCGAGAGGGCGAATATCAAAAAATCAAACTATCGATACTATCGGAACTATCGATAGTTCGAATCAACAGGTTGCTCAGGCTTGTTAGTTGTTTTTGGCGCGCAGTGTTCCATCCATCAATCAATCAAACATTTCAATCGCACACACAATCGATAAGATGGAACAATGATGAGGATGATGATGATGAATATTAAGATCTTGGCTATCGGCCATCGGTTCCAAGCGCGATCCAGTGGCGGTGGCGATGTTCTCCTTTCGCTTTCCATCATCTGATCATCTAATGATGATGATGAAGAACCACCAGCATCCTCCAGATGATGATGGTCTGGTGATGGTCTTATCTTTCAACACGTCCAGATTGATGAATGATGGCGCCCAATGATGATCCGCCATTGGATTAGTAGTAGCCTGAATAAATTGATTGAACAAACACACAATACAACCACACGAGGACTAAGACGACGACGACGACAAACCAAAAACAATGGCTAATAATGATCATGATGATCAGCATCATCATAATCATTGGATGGATGTATTCGATCATCAATCAATAACAATACAATATTGATTGATTTTAATATTTCTCATACTGGCCATCATCACGCCATTACGCCCGCGCGCACACAGATATCTCACCCCCATGGCATGGGATACACGAGAATCCAATATCCAATATTCTCGTTATTAATTCTAATATTAATAATAATAATAATGGCCCGATATGAGGATTAATTCAAATTCATTTATGCGCTTGGCGATTTGCATTGCGATTGCGATTGTTGTCCAAACAATCCTTGTGTTTCCTCTCTCGTGTGTTTCTCATCATCATCTTCTCATCTTCGTCGGTGATGATCAATGATGTGTCCAATGTGTGCACGCTACAAAAATACCTGTCCACCTCAATATATCACAACTACGACGACGATGAAATGAAATTATATTTATGATATTAATAATAATAATATTAAATATGATGATGATGATGATGTGATGATCCTCGAGGTATAAAAATATCCCCATCGACGTATCATCATCAATATATAATTCATAAAGCACGCATGGCGCCCGGCGTCTTGCTCCAACAACACTATATATGCACGCTAAATACACGTATATTGGATTTTCTGGGCTTGTCAGATGCTTGCTTGCAGGATTCATTCTTCCTGCCTCCTTCATTCATTCATTCATTATTATTAGTATTATTTCAGCGAGCGCGATCACACAGCCAATCACAGCCACTCAAGCCAGCAAGAACGGCAGCCGAGCTCATCAGCAGCATTAAAATAGCATCCTCCCACTTTGCCTGAACCCTAATACGAGAAAGCTAGAGAGCTAATACTACGAGTGAATAGTGAGATGTAGTGCGGGGGAAAATGAAAATTAATGAATCAAAATAAAGCGAGAAATTACATTGACGAATGATGATGTATAGGGTGTTCCTGCGAACCCCTTTTCGGCCGTCCTTCGCATACTTATGGTGCGTGCGCTGCATTGTTATTGGCTGACGACGGTTTGGCGCGTGCATTAGGCTCCTCCCTCTACTCGATCCTTATTCACTATATTGGAAATGGACAACAACAAAAGCGAAAAATTTAAAATTAAAAAAATTTTTCAAGGTTGATCGAAACAAAAAAAACAAGAAACTGGAAATGTATTTCACATCCTAATATAAATGATAATGATGTCAATCTGATTGCTGCCGTCACGTGCTCTATGAAGGGAGCACACATTTTATATGGACATAAAATGGACACAAAGTAGCAAGCTAGCATCATCATCATTAAACATCATCATTAGTCGCAAAATGTAGCCAATGAAAAAAGGAAGAAGAAGAAGAAGAGGGAAAAACAGCCAGTGTAGAAATAGAAAAGATTTCCACATCGAAAATCTCCAAATCTCGATCTTAGATCGTCCACAATTTCTTCGGATTGCTGCTAATTGAGGATCCGAAACACGCACTGTTTTGGCCGTAAAACACAGGCGAACAAACATTTAGATTTGATTGGAGAATTTCTCTCGCTGGAGATTTCAATGTCAGGAATGTGCGCGCTCGTTTCCGTTCACCTTGGTGATGTTTGAAGCAAATCTCATCACCATCATCATCATCTCATCATCACATCATAATTCGTTGCTAAATTGGACTGGATTAATTGATTGTTGATGATTAGGGCTGGACAAGGGAGGCGACCTTGTGTGCGAGTGTGTGATTTCCCTTCAAGATACTTCGGTTTCGATCTCGTTTCCCACCACTCGTTTCCCCCTTCCCTTTTCCCTTGCCTTGATGAAGAGAGGAGGGGAAAATCGATCCGATTGATCAATCAATCGAGCAATCGGATCGTCGTTGAGCAACGATCCAGATTCAACAAGTTTCTGAAATCTGAAATCTAATTTGGCCTGGATTCGATCCTGTATGATGATCCAAAATGATGATGATCCCAATGACAACAATGATCGGTGTGTGTGTGTGTGTGTTATTGGAAACAAATCAGTGATTGAATGGCACAAACAACCATATTGAACAACCGTTACAATTATGATCCTGGATCCTGGACGAGATCATCCTCCTGATCATCATCATCATCATCATCATCATCAAAATCATATTGGATTGGATTGAATTGAATTGGATTCAATCGAGCAGAAAGAACAGAAAACCTGACAACGATGATGATAATTTTTCAATGACAATCCTTGGACAGATCTTTTTGGATCGTGGATCCATCAGCTTTGGATTCAAGTACACAGGCAGAAAAAGTATCGATCAATTGATGGATAATTTTATGTAACAATGGCAATCATCGAATTTAGAATGACGATTATAATGATGATCATTATGGTGACGACGACGACGACGACGATCATCATCATCATTGTTCCCATATTGCTCAACAATCAATTTCTCGAAGATATTTTTCTGTGTTTGAATGGTGGGCGTGTGAGTGTGGGCGGGCACATGGGTGTGTGGGTGTGTACTACAGAAAGAAAGTTTCATTTTTTTTCAATCATCCAGATTTCGCGCTGCACAAAATTGATTTGCACACAAATCGCTTCGCTCCTCTTTCCCCCTTTTCCTAGTATAGTTTCCATAGGCACACGCACACACCAGCACACGAACATGATTGGCTGCTATACTGCTGGTCTCTTAGGCCTGCTCCCTTTTCCAGTTGTGTGCGTGTGTCTTACACTACAGTGTGTGAGCCTTACACTGCACTGCGATGAGCGATACGAGATTAAATGATTAACACATACGCGTGTTTCTGATGATGATCCGGATTGAGAAACACACAAATCCCTCCCTCCATTCCAGATAATAAGTGCGCGTACAACACTCTAAATCCATATTGTACGCTCTGGTGTGTAGCTAGAGCAAGAGAAAGGGTTGGACATGCATGGAGAGTGAGGGAGTGAGTGGGCGGGGGGATTGTGCGGCGAATCGGCGCCGAATTTCGATTTCGTTTTCGATTTCGTTCATCACCATCTTCTTCATCTTCATCTTCATCCTGTTCTTTAAGAAGATGAAGAGGAGCTACCTTGACATCGATTTTATTTCTTCATTTCTCTTCAACAACAACAATCGACCACAACAACAATTTATTATCATCTACTAGCACATAGACACACTGTACTTCAACAGCTTTCGCTTTCTACCATCAACATCCATCAACATCATTGTGATGGTGGTTGATGATGGAGGATCCTCTTCAACCGAACAAGAGGTAGAGATGGAGAGAATAATTGGATTCTAGGGCAGCAATAGCAAACGAAAAAAGGGGAAATCAATTATCAATCCACCATTATGATTATCCACATTTGATTTTTTTTTCGTTTCTGCTCTTCGTCGATTGTCTTCGTGAAACCGTAAAACCGTATTGAATTTCTCATTCATTCAATTTCACTCAATTAGGAGAAATATCAATATTATTTTATTATTAGACACAAATTGAATTATTTTTTGATGATCATCATCATCGTTTGGATTCTACTAAATTGATTTAGTGTTTCGAAAAAGAAGAGGAGTAAGATGGTAATGGCGGTGGTGTCTTCAAGGATCTCAAATCTCATTCATTTTACCATTGTTGTTTGTTGTTGTTGTTGTACAACCTTGTGAGCATCTTGTTCATCATCTCTCTCACTACAACGCTAGCTGGGCGTGTTGTAGTAGCATGATTTCTCAGTGGATTTCCCTTGGTTGGATTCCAGTTAAAAAGGATTCTTCATTGTTCTTGTTTGTGTGTGTGTGTGTTTGCCTAAAAGCTGCTTGATGATTGGCATTCTGGATTGATGAATGTCAATGTTGACTTTGAAGGAGAGATTTTCAAGGACGGCGGACGGACGAACCTCCGCCGAACGGTGGAAAAAAATCAATTTTTTTCTCTGAAGTTTTCTTTTTTTTTCTGGTTTCGATGAAATATTCAAAAATATAAAAAAAAGTTTTGAAAATTTTAAAATTCCAAAACCAATTGTTATGTAATAATTATAATGATGATGATGATGATGATGATGAATATTTCATAATAATCATGGAATATTCATTCATTCACCGCGATTCTGGAAACTTTTTACCCGAATGGAGGGGCGGCGGCGACCGCGGCGGAAATAAGTTCCGTTAAAGTTTAAATTTAGAGCCAATTATTACCATGATTTATGCTAGGCTTACCAAAACAACCAGAATTGAGAATCAGACCGATTGCGTGATATTTCGCATTGCGATTTTCGGCCGTTCATTTCATAATCGACTGCCTGAGACTTTCGATTGATTTCTCTCAATGCTCGCCAGATAGGTAGATATGTTCAATAAGTCCAGTGGAAAAATGGTCTGCCTAATCAATTCAATGCGTTCGACATTGGCCAGGATCAAGAATATTCTGCTGCCCAACGTTAACCTCGAATGGACCATCTACATATTCGGTTTGATCCATCAGCTAAGCTACAGACCCAGAAAGTTGTGTATGCAATTTTTTGCCGTGATCTTGATGACCATCCTAGTGTTCATCGGATTCCATTTTCTCCTGCTGGCTCCATTGACACACTCTCAACGATTGTTATATTTGGATTTTATGCACATTTGTCGTTTACCGTCGTATTTCAATTTGATCTACATTGCTCCAATATATCAATTTTATGGGATTTATCGTTTGATCTGGACGCAAGGCCACAATCCATGGTTTGTGCGGTTCGAGCAGATCATGTTCGACCGGAAGAAACGTTTCTTTCCCGGTCCGTTGGAAGAGGATTGGCGTCAGCGTTTGAAAATGAGACGATTAACCGAGATCATTCTGAAATATAATAAACATTTGATCGCTTCCACTGGTAGGTGTATCCCTCTGGAATATCTTCGAGAGTCTTGAAGTCTGGGATCTAGATCCACATTGATCCATTCTCTCTGGTATTGTTTTTAGAGGTACCAATCGCTGTACAAGAAGTGTTCTTCATCAAAAATCTTTTGGAACACCACGCCTACTTTCGGCAAACCATTTATCATACATTGTTGTTGGTCGCGATCCAAATCAGGGTGATAATGCAAGCATTGGTCTGGTATATTGCCTTGCACATCAACCTTCAGCTGACCATTGTACCATCGGTGATTGCATTGATGATGCTCATCAAATTCAAACAATTGGATCGTTTGCTAAAACAAGAACACTCGAAAAATCTGGCTCATTATGCCCAGAATTTCGTGGTGTTCGAGAAACATTTCATCCAAACCTTAAGACATTTGGAAGAATTAAGCGCATTCTTCGGCCCACATCTTACCTCGCATATATTGCTCAGTTTTTTGATGACCGGATTTTTGGTGGTACTGGTCATCCAAGACAAAGTAACCGCTGATTTCTATTCGTTCGTCGGTGTGGTGGTCGCAGTGTTCATCATCAATCTGACCATTTTTGTTCTGGTTGTGAGGATCCCCAAACAGATTCATTCGACCGGTAAATATTTGGTCACCATTCAAGCCAAACACTGCATTGCTGGTTGGATGTTGCCCAGGCAAACCATGAAACAACGATTGAAAATGGCCCATTTTGCTCAACAATTCTACGCGAATCGTTATGGGATCAAATTTTCGTTCACCAATCAATTGATTGATTTCGGTGGATATGCAAAAGTGGCCACATTTTTCATCCAGATAGCTTTGATCTTCTATCAATTGATTGCAAGAGAAAGCGGATATCAGAACGGGTACTATTGATTACGACGACGACGACGACTAGTAAGTACGCTGCCCGGGTCGTAAATTGGTCGATTCTCCGATCTCAGAATCGATGTTTTTCCACGGTCGAAACTTACGTGGTACGTTCACGTGGTACAAAAGATACATTTTTCTCCGGAATTTCGCAACCTCGGAAACTAATCGAATCAATTTGGATCCAGGTTCACCAGGTTTCGACTTCGACTTGGTCGCCTTGAAGATTTCGCTTTCATTCTGATCCTGCCTGTTATTACCGCCTTCCATTCCGCCGAACGACAAGTCTTGAAGTCTTGAAGTCTTCAAATATGGCCACTTCCACCATACACTTGTCACTGGTCAAAATCAAGAATATTTTGCTGCCCAACGTAAACTTGGAATGGACCATCTACATCTTTGATTTGATCCATCAGCTAAGCCTAAGGCCGGATCGTTTGTGTCGACAATTTTTCTGGTTGATCAACATGACCATCGTGGTGTTGATATTTTTCCACTACCTGCTTTTGGCACCGCTAACACATTTTCAACGTTTATTATTGTTGGATTTTATGTACATTTGTCGTGTTCCTACTTATTTCAATTTGATCTACATTGCTTCGATGTATCAATTTTTCTATTTTTATCGGCTAATATGGAAACAAGGCCATAACCGATGGTTTGTGCGCTTTCCGCAGATCATGTTCGACAAGGAGAAACGTTTCTTTCCGGTTCCGTTGGAAGAGGATTGGCGCCTACGCCGGAAGATGCGCAATTTGACCGAAATGTTTTTGAAATACAACAAATTTTTCATAATTACCAGCGGTAGGTTTCTTGGCTTCCTAACCGGACATATCACAGTATGACATTTATTTTCCCGCGCACGCAGAGATACCCCTCTTGGCGATAAGCATATTTTTCTTGAAAATTTTCGTGGACAATTTTGCCTACTTCACTCAGACCATATATCATCCATTGTTGGCGCTGTTGATCCAAGCCAGGATCATCATGCAATGGATCGTGTGGTATGTGGCCTTACATATCAACTTACAAATCACCATTGTACCATCAGTGATAGCATTGATGATTTGGCGCAAATTCCAGCAATTGGATCTTCACCTAAAACACGTTTCACGTTTCAATGTTCAATTTCCCGCGAGAAATTTCCACCATTTCCACAAACATTTCGTCCGGACACTACGTGAATCTGAAGAGTTGAGCTCATTCTTCGGTCCACATCTTACCTCGCATTTTTTGCTAAGCTTCGGATTGACCGGATTCTTGGTGGTGTTGGTCATCCAGGACAAGGTTACAGCGGATTTCTATTCGTTCGTAGCGGTGGTGATATTGGTGTTCATCATCAACTTGTCGATTTTTGCGCTGGTGGTCAAAATCCCCAAACAAATCCATGACACGGGCAAATATTTGATTTCCGTTCAAGCCAAACATTCGGACTGGATGAAATCTGGAACCGCGATTAAACAGCGATTGAAAATGTCGCATTTTGGGCAACAATTCCTACATTCCAATCGTTACGGGATCAAATTTATGTTCACCAATCAATTGATTGATTATGGTAATTACGGCAAAGTGGCCATAGCTTTCATTCAGGTGACGTTGATATTCTATCAATTGATGGCACGTGAAAGTAGTGGAAACCAACAGTAGTAGTGGTAACGAGAATTCCAAAATCCAGAATCCCAGAATCTCAATGTCACCCGGACCCGGATCGAAAAGGTACCTTCCCGAATACATTCAACCCTCTTAGAAGCCCGCCCATCGGGCGTCATCGATCGATCGATCGATCCACGTGGTTCCAACCCACCGACATGTGGATCGACCGAACCTGGGCTTACGTGAGATCACTGTGATGGTTGGCCAATTTGTGTGGTGTGTTTTTTGTGTTGCCTGAAAAGCCCTTGAAAAATAAGATGATCAAAATCAACCACAACTTGAAGAGTGTTTGGCTTCAATTGGCCAAAACGAAAAAAAGATGGCCATAATCATCATCATCATTGTAGTCGTCATCGTTGTCATTTCCTTCCTATTTCCAGCTTCAACTTCTGTTCACTTTCGTTTTCGACCATTTTTGATTTTTTGCGTTACCTGTTGCTTCTTACTTGCCTACCTGTTGATTGCTCGCATACCTGTTGCTTGCTTGCTTGATGTTGTTCATCTTCGTTTTTTTTGTTGTTGTCGGAATGTTTCAGAAATAAAACAAAACAACACACACAACAAAATTTAGGATAATAAGTACAAACATTCAAACGCACACCGACACACAGGATATACTGCGCGAAAATACCACGACGACAATCAAACCTTGAAATATTGGCATTTCATTTTTCAGTTTCGTTTCGTTTCGTTTCACCGTTTTGTTTGGCCGTTTCGTCCAACATCCAACAAATACTCGAAGTACTCGAAAAAAAAATTTCAAACAAAAAAAATTTCGGTTGTTTTTTCTGCTGCTGC
>JAOZJS010000635.1:0-24336 GCA_025882695.1 Amerodectes protonotaria
TCAATCATAAGGGGAACAACAATGTTCGGGGGCATCAATAAATTTCCTTGGCTTGACTTGGTGTTTGCATATTGTTGTTGTTTGTGGCCACGATGGAATCGCGTATGACAACAACCATACTACCATCGTTTTGGATAGCAAAAAAAATGATGATGATGATGATAATCGAGGAGAAAACGAAAACGAGACGCGAAACGAAAAACACCTGTATGTTCTCTGTTTTGGGCCGTTGTGTTCGGCGATAATGATGATGTGCGACAAACACACACATCCACACACACACATCTGACAAAGACCTCCTTAAGAAAACGCAATTGGATAATAAAATGGCTAAAAACTTCGAAAGATAATTGGCATCAATCCAAATCTTGTCTCTCTCTCTCTCTCTGCCAATTGTGGACAAGTTGTTGTCTTTTGGCCTTCAGCCATCACCAAGACGTAAAAAACCGTTGGAACCAAGCGTTTAGCAGCCCAACCATAGACCGTTGTTGTGTCAGCCACACATTATTATTGACACAAGCAAGCTCGTTTTGGTTTCTCCGATTTTCTTGATGAACAACGAGATGGATGTCTTGGAGGTTTTTTTTGGAAAATGAATTCAAAACACACACACACATTCGCACACGATTAGATGAAACAAAGAAAATCCTCGGCATTGACCTCGATAAGCAATAGGCTAGGGCCGTGGAAGTGGATTTCCTCTCTAGGATCCACAATGAATGGAACTTGGTAAAAGAAAGTATTGAATCGTGAAGAATGATTGAGAGAGCGATGGAGGTTTATTCCAATCGATTCGACCTTCAAACGCTTGGCTGAAGGTCAAATCATCCAAGTTGTTGAGAGTGGATCCAAAGAGTTAATACTATTCCAATGATCATTGAAAGGGTAAAAGTCCCCCCAAGTTTCAGCCGTTCTATTGTCTGCCAGAGCGGAAAAAAAATTAACTATTACCACCGTGCTTAGCATCTCAATTCATCGAAATCACCGGCAAAACCCTGGCATAAGGTTTAGCACTTGAGCAGGTATTTCTTAAAGAAACTGAAGGAAAAAAATCTGGACAAAGAAGCAGCGTAGCAAGAAGGTCCCCTCCACCGAACAAGCAAATCTACCAAGGTCAAAAGGATCTGAATGTCTCGGGTGTTTGGTTGACCTAGAAGACAGGCATTTCAATAAGATGGTCCACGTCGTCGTCGTCGTCGTCGCCGTCGCCAATGAAATACAAAAAAAAAAATCCAGGACAAATCCAAAACAACTGCGACAATCCGAGACAAAATTCAACATAAATGCAGTCGGAAACACACACAAACAAACGGTATGATTGCGTCGGGACGGATTCCAAGCTAAATGAAAAGAAAACCTTTAACCGTTGAGATTTGTAACTTGGCATCAAGAGTTATATAACACCAACAATTATGATGATAAGTTGAATAACAAATATCCAGAAATAAATTTGACCTAGCTAGATTTCACCCAATTTTGCGATTTTGGTTCACATTATCCGAAAAAGGTCGACCCGAGCATCTCTTGTCCCAAGTTTTATTTTTAGACCGGAAATCATTAAAATTACTGAAACAACCACCACCTACCTTGTTGTTGAGCCGTGGCTGAAGAAGACCGCGAAAAGGTAGTGTTTGACACTTAAAATTCAAATTAAAATTTAAACAAACTGAATCTTTAGGAAACGGAAGTCTTGGATCATGGCGCCATCGTAAAATCCGAACGAATAAAGTTTTTTTTGTTTGTTGGGGCGCGCGATTCAAGGATCATCCAACCATTCAACGTGATGGATGATGCGGTATAGAAGGGTTGATTAGAATGATAATATTGCACCTTTGCAATCTTGCAGGGATATAAAAATGAAATCACGGAAATTTGTACGTGTTCGAAAATGGAAAAAATCTGTCAAATATCATTGCTTGCACACACACACACACATCTTGCCCGGGAGGAAGAATCATCATCATCTATTGGGCGTTGTTGTTGTTGGTGGTGGTGTTTTTATCGTTAC
The DNA here is from genome assembly GCA_025882695.1 of Amerodectes protonotaria. Taxonomy (NCBI): domain Eukaryota; kingdom Metazoa; phylum Arthropoda; class Arachnida; order Sarcoptiformes; family Proctophyllodidae; genus Amerodectes; species Amerodectes protonotaria. Next base: position 2,009 of record JAOZJS010000635.1, read on the forward strand.
AATCGTGGTAATGTTAGGTACTATTATTATTATTATGATGAATATTATGTCCAGGAACGTGCCTTGTTAAGTGTTTGCTAATCAACCGTTGAATACAAAAAATTGCTTATGTTATATTTGGGCTTTTGGATAAAGGATATAGATAGATGATACTCGGTTTGGAGGAGAAACAAGTGTTGGATTCAGAAAAGTTTGACAACTGTTTAACTTCATCAAAATCATCAAAGTCGTCGTCGTTGTCGTCGTAGTCGTGTCGTTATTGGTTGATATTAGCAATATCTTCGCTATTCGTTAATATTGAATGATGGTTATTATAATAATAATAAATCATCAAAGAGTAGTTATTTTTTTGATGAAATACATTTCGGAGAGAGAAACACACGAACACGAACACGACAGACACGCCAAGAAGAGAAATTTATATAAACGCACGAATATAGACAGACTTTTTGATGTTTGTTTTCCGATCCCCGAATATAAGCAAAAGGGTTAGACATAAACAGAAACAATCTTCGAAAATTCAACGTTGCAACATCAAGTCAGTTAATCTCCGGCGAAAACAAAAAATCAATCGAAAATCTGAGATCGATCAAGGTTCGCCGGCGATTTGGTTGGATCCGGTTCCGGATCTGGTTGGCCAATCTTGATTCGAAGAAAAACGACAGCACCGCAAAACAGTTGATAAGCAAATGAACTCTCTTGGTTCACGGGTATTCTCCGATTTGAAACCAGAAATTTTGTTTCTGTTTTGTGTTTTTTTTCTCTCGGTTCAGTTCAACCATCCCGCGCCAAAGTTAAACGAGAATTTAACGCCACGATTCTTTTCGTTTTATCGTAATGAAATGAATGAGAATGAGTGAAGTGAACAAGTGAACGCGAAAGAGCTTTTTTTTTCGCTGGAAAGGTAGCCGCCAGTTTGGCGTCACCAACATCAGCCTAAATTATATATTCCTGATGATGTGTACCGCCGTCCGGGATACCAAGAGAGCGAGAGAGGACGCCGTGGTTGTTATCGTTGTTGACCAGATATATAATCATTCGGGTGAATATTTTGGTCATCCACAATGCTTCTACCCGTTCAACATACGATACTCAATCTCGATCTCTATGGATTCTATCGCTCGCTCCAGCTCAGCTTTTTTTTTAATTTTTCTCATTTTCTAAATGAAAAAAGATTGCGCAAAAAAAAGTATTATATAATTATTCTTTGTTTGTCATCCGGATGAGATTGTTGATGAGGAGGAACAAAAGAGAATCGTAACGCGCCACGAGAACGTTTACACCAGTTTGGTTGGTTTGATGGTTAGCAGCAAAAGCAGCAATCCAACCGGATCCCTTTTTTTGTGTGCTGGCTTACCCCATCACTTTTCTCTTCTCGATCGACTCGAACTCGAATGGCGTCCACTATGCTCGGCGGATAAGGAAGCAGATTTCCGTAATTAACAAGAAAACAAGAAAACAAGGTACAAGCTACTACGCATCATATTCGCCACGAATCGCCCGAATCAATGGAACATGCGTGACCAAATCGAAGATCCAAATGTTAAGATCTTATTGGTGCTCATTTTGTAGATATTTCACCCGTCTATATAGACGCAGTAGAGCTTAGGATACTGGTTCCTTCCGAAATGATGATTGTGTGCAGTGTGCAGTGTGTGTATACGAAAAAAAAACTTTTCCAATACGCTCCTTCATACTTTTTTCTCTATTTTCTCCTTCTCCTAGCGAAGATCCAATGGGTGAATAAGATGGCGCCCGCAAGGATGCCCAACATGCATTAACATAAAAAAAAGGAGCCAGCCCAAGAAAAAAATTGGCAACATGAAAGCAAAGCGTTTTAATATAGGAGGAGGAGGAGAAGAAGAAGAAAAGGAGATACGGCCCAATATAGCAAAGATATCAGTTAGTAAAATAAAATAAGTGGGCAGCATGTACACGCGCGCTTACAATGTACAATGTACATGATGCACACTATGTGAGTGTGCTCATCTTAGTGTGACGCCTTAGGATCCCCGTCGATATAAGAACGTGGGCACAATGTATAGATAGAAGGAAGAAAGGAAGGAAGATAGTTGATAAACCAGAAATGTAATGCAAGCAAAAGCAAGCAAATTAATAGCTACAAAAAAAGAAGAAACAGCCTCTTACTACTATAGGTCTATTTCTTTTCTTCTTCTCTCGCTCTGTTCTGCCTGTCTCTCTGTCTTAGCCAATCAAAGGCGCCTTCTCCACTTGCTTCGACTGGCAAAACTTGGTTTTGGCTCCTCCTGCTCCTCCTACTATTTCTCTATTGTTTTTGTAGGAAAATTTCAAACTGAAACTGAATCAAGTGTTCTTTAGTGCTCTTTAGTTATAGAGTTATAGGTCTTATTTTAAAAATACAACTTTTCGCTTGGATGGCCAGCCCCTGTGTGATGCAACTTTCAGTGTATGAATTTCGGATATTTGATTTTTTTGATTTGGTTTGGTTTGGTTTGTCTTGTTGGCACCATTGAACCATTGAATGGAAATGGATTTTTTTTTTGTTTGATTCGAATTGAAAGAAAAAAAACCGAGGATCTTTTCATGGTCCATTGGACGACGATTACGTCTTAGAGCAGACATTATGAAATGCGATTTCCACAACCAGAAAAAAATACAAAACAAAACTTGAAGGTCAAACTTTCGCTTTTAGATGATTATTTTATACGATGGCCCTAGAGAAATGTTTCTTTTATTCTTTCTTTCTTGGACCGCATCGGACATCAATCAATGGAATATGGTACGTGTGTGCGTGGACCGCAATGGACCACCACATTCATTCAACAGCCACCAACAATCCACCGGTTTTTTTCTGGTTTTTCTGGGAGAATGCTGCTTTGTGTTTTCTGTCACCTACACCTCCTCCGCATCACATCTGTCGTGTTCGTTCAGGATCTGTCAATGTCCTCTCTCTCTCTCTCTCTCTCTCTAGCTCTGTCTTAATGTCAAAGACGTTTTGGAACAGGGGGCAAACGTTCCAAACTATTATAACGGGGAGAAATAAGCGCGGCACAATCCAAACAACCAACCGCGTGCAACGAAAACCAACCAACCAGCCAGGTTCAACCAACGAAAGAGAGAGAGAGAGAGAGAAACTGCCACACGACCAGCATCTGTCTTATGTTGTTGGTGATCCAGAAAGCAATGACAAAGCAAATTAATGAATTCTTGTTCCAACAACAACAACAACTCACATCAATGTACCGTTACAGAAATACGAAGAAGAAGAAGAAGAAGAAGCTGAAGCTGAAACCGTTTTTCACCATTCAACAATCAACGATGCATAGAGGGCCTTATTTTTCCAGCGAAGACAATTATCCTCTCCGATCCACGATCACAACCGATCACCATCCGCAGCGAGGTTTTATTCATAAACATCCAACACCCTGAATAACGGTGGTCAACTTGGGTCAAGTGACAAAATACAAAAAAAAAAGTTGAACAATCCAAATATCCTCGCTTTGGTCCTACTAAATAAGAAATACTTTCATCAACCTTGAAATATCCGTCCGTCCGAAACATTGGAAGCTTGTGCACGTTTGGCCTTGAGCCAAAAATACCGGCATCGGACAAGACAAAGACACGCGCCAGACCTAGCTAGCTAGGGCCGCGATCAACGCAATTCAAACAAACAATTTTGTTTTCATCAAATTTACTTTCTTTCTTTCTTTCTTTCTTCGTGGTCTAAAACACACACCGTGCACCGGACAATTAGAAATGACCAGAATCATTATCGAAACTAATTGACCACTGGGTACCACCATCATAATCATAATCATTATCATCATCATCATCATCCTTATTGGTCAAACACCCCCACCCCCAATACAATATATGGTCAGAATTGTTCGAGGAAAGGCCAAACCAATACAATAAATAAAATTAACCCACACACACAAAGGTCATCATCAGTACTTGTATGGAATTGAGTTTGTCTTATTATAATTAAAGGTGAAAATAAGTGCTCAAGTAGGGGAATAAGGAACCAAACCAAACCAAACCAAACAAAATGAACTTAACTGAACTGAACTGACCAATGAATGAATGAATTGAATGCGAGGCCCGTGTGGTCAGCCGAATGACCAGTCAATGGACCAGAGGTCAATGCGTGAATGAACTGTGCACGTGCAGCACGCGATCCTTACAACAAGGTCCTTTCGGTCAGTTCACTGATTTCGGAAAAGTCCAGGATATTTACTGGACACTGTCATTGACTCTCTCTCTCTCTATCTTTGCTCAGTGCAATATTAGGGAGCAAGCGTCATGTGGCCAGTGTGCTCGAAGGCCAGATCGAGTATTTGATCTTTTCTTCTTTTCTGCCATTGCTTTTGTTTTCCAGACTTCATCCATTTTGGAGTATTTTTTTTGCCAACCAAGCGTGTTACTCTCTCTTAGATTGTTTTGTCGTTTGGACCATTTGAAAGCAACCACCTGCACATTATTGGATACGAATTTTGAATGGATACACCATCATCATCATCATCATCATCATCATCATCATTATTATTATTACTATTACTATTGCTATTATCCGAATGTTCTGCTTCAGAAGGAGAAAAATTAGATCCAACCAAAATCCAATATGACATATAGACACATGTACAATCAATATTGTACTTGGATGTTAGCCTGCCTGGCCTGGTGTTGGCCACAAGTTGATACCAAGGGCCAATTAGGATATATCCCGTTAGCAAGCGTTAGTATGTGAAACAACCGAGGTCAGGTTAAGACAATATCGAGACAGACAGAGAGAGAAAACACCGAAAACAAAATCGAAAGGGAAACATCTGCACATAGACAGCACACACACACATTGATGATGTCTGACCATTGTCCAGTTTTAGGTTTCTTCGGTTGATTATGTCATAATAATAATTTTAACGATTGCACACGTGTTTATCTCTGTTCGTCTGGTAACATGTCTGCAAGCTGTGATGGTCAAGGAAAAAGCTGGTTGTGTTCCTTTGACTTTCGGTCAACTCTTGCTGGGACCAAAGTACCCAATCATTACCATTCGTTCTAGACAAACGGACACACCTAATAATACTTTTGGTACTCTGAGGAGAGTACTCTGAAAGCGGGGTTTGATGAGCTCGCGTGCCGAATGGCCCAAGACTGGACCCAGACATGGTTCAAATGGAAATTTCTTTTCCTGGTACCGCGCCTTAAACCTCTTTTTTATTTGCTGGCTGGCTGGCTGGCTATAACGGAGTTTTGGTCGGACCCGACGGTAAAAAACGGTTATCAATAACGGAACCTATTGCGGTTGATAAGCTGCGAGTTCCCAATTTTCACCGGGCAGATTTTCAAGAGAGAAAGACCCGGAAAAATTATGTACAAAGACATTGGCCACACAGTTAGGTCGTGTGCCCAGCAGCAGCAGACTTTCTCTCTGTCTCCAGCTTGGCTTGGCTCGCGTCTGTGCGTGTGCCACAGGGTCTCACTCGTCGAGAAAACAATGGTGGTGAAATTCTCGACGAAAAAATAAAAACAAACAATCTGTAGGATTTGAACTTTCGCTTATGCGGCTGCCGTTTTTTTTTCGTTTGTTCCAAATGGACCCTAGGGTTTATCAATAAGAAACAAACAAAATAAAAGAGCAGGCGTTTTTGGATTTCAAAAAATCTGAAATCTGACAATAAGCGCGCACTCTACAGCGACCACTGTTTTGGTAAGACTATTGGTGAGACTGGATCGCGCTCGCACGAGCAAGCAGCGGTTCCTAGGGCATATGACATTGTCGGAGGACAACCATCCAACATCCAACAACAGAACTCAATTAGAGGAGCTCAAAAAGAGCTTTCCCGCATTCGCAAGATCGTGCAGCAGCAGCGGCAGCAGCAGCCAAGTGAAAGTATAGATGGGCTCAGGAGAACAAGACCAGAACAAGAAAAAAGGTGAAAGTTTGTTTGGATCGGTTGGATTTGCAGCTGCTTCTGGAACACACTAGCCCTAATAGAAAGCGAAAGAGAGAGCGAGAGATGTTCGAAGAACAGAACAGAACTGAACAGTAGTTGTTAGGGCCAATGCATCAGGTCTATTCAAGCTACGACAGCAGCAGCGGCAACTTAGGTCATCGACGTCTTGCCCGAATGTATTTGACCTTTTCTGGTCGTGTGTCAAAGGCCACAAAATGTATTGCACGCGTATTGCACCTTAGCCCTGGGATCTTTGTTCACTATACACTTTGAACACACATTTAAACCGAAAAACGGTGAAGAAGAATAACGGTGTTCGTGTGCCGGTCTGGTGGTGGTAATGGACATTTTAAAGCCAAGAAATCCAACTAGGAAGTCTTTGCAAGCATTTCTATTCAAACACAACCACTTTGACATTCGAATAAGAAACATTGTGGAGGATAAAAGAAATGGAAAGTTCAAACGGTCACAAGATTTTCGACTTGATTGAAAGAATGATCCTTTGACCTTTGGCAGATCAAATTTTGCCTCCGAACAATGATTGAAGGTGTATCAAACAAAAAAGAGAGGAGAAACGATGTTAGCATTTGGCGAATTCAGATGAACGCCAACCAACAACCACAACCATCCAACCAATATCCTTCTATTTCTAGCATCTCTCTTGTTATTTGGTATTTTCGACAAACAATAGGATCTCCATCATTATCCGTATTTCCAAAACATATAGACACCAATCTAATCTGAAACAACAAACGACGACGATGGCAACAACAACAAGAACAAGAACAAGAACAACAAGGACAAGAACAATGATAATAGGACAAAAACGACGATCATCTCAAGCGTGTTACTATTTTAGTAGACTTTGTTGTTTCCAGTGTTGGTTGTTTCGGTTGTTGGACGCCTCGATTTACATGGGCGCCATCGGAAACACATACAATTTTCAGTGTGTGACTGTGTGTGCTTTATTTTGCCATATTATTGCTGTTGTTGTCTTCGTCGTAGTAGTCGTCGTCGTCGTCGTAGGCCAGAGAACGGATCTATACAAAAGAATGGAGGAGAAAAAAAACAGGTAGCCAACCGAAGCCAGTCATGAAAATTGACCAGGATCCGGGAACGGGGCAATAAGGTTAAATCTCATTCAGGAAAAAGGCAAGGAAGCAAGGCAAGGTGCATGCCTCTTGTTATGCATTCAGAATGAAGAATGAACATCATCATTTCATTCATAATTCATATAATTACCATCCGACTTGATGCATTTTTTTTTTCGTTGTTGTTTGGCGTGTATTTATGTGATAGTAGCAAGCTATTAAAAACCTTTTGTATTCTGTCTCTGTCTCTGTCTCTCTCTCCCGCTCACTTCAATGGCTCCCTGGATGGTTTCCCTGGATGGTTGATAGTATCAGCCAAAATTAGATTCGATGTTTTTTAAGATTGGAAACAATGAACACTTGATACAAAGAGAGAGAGAAAACCAGAAGAACAACCAGAGTTTCCTCCTATTGTTCGCTGTTGATCTAGCTGTGCAAATAACCAGAAACCCAAAATAAAAAAAAATAACATCATTTAACCTCGACCATTCTGGATTGATGATTGTGTGCGTGTGTGTGGGAGGTGATTGTTTTCCGACAGACAACAACAGGTTGGCACTCAAATTTATAAAAAAAAAGATTCTTCCACTTTGATGAATTAATGTTTTTAGATCTACGAACAGGAATTTCCGGTTAAAGGGTGTAACCATGGCTGATCACACAAGTCTTAAGATAGGAGAAATGGGCGGGATTTAATGGGCAATTTTTTTTTGAAAGTCAGCCAGAATTACAGCGCCATCTATCCGGCAAATCGGGTAAGCTTGAAAATTTTGAATTTTTCCAGCTTTTTTCCCCAAGAAATTCCTGAATTCCTTACCAATCATTTTCGAAACAGATTTTTTCATAAGCTAATTTCATAAGATGCAATCCTGAGGAACATTGACATTTGAGGTGTGGCTAGCTCGTGGCCAACACGATCTAAAAATAAATAACAAACGGACAAACATCCAAACGGAACTTGTCAACACATATTGTTTCATGCCGGTGCTGTTGCAGCTGAACGATATTGTTTTTTCTTCTTCTTTCAATCCCGATCCCGATATCACAACCACATTTGGATTGTTGTTCATCGGATTTGGATCGTAATGCTGCCCTGTGTGGTCTGGCCACAAGTTATGATTGATGCTTGATGACCAAGGTCACCAAAAGACCAAGTTGTCAACAACAATAGATCCGAAACAACTACCCGAAGACCCGACACACACACAAGACGACCCCTAAAAATGTGTCCAGAAAAAAAAGTACAATGTCCCCGAACATCGCGCGCGTGTACATCTTATCAATGACCATTTTTTTTGATGGCAGCTGCATCTTTGAATTGGAAAATGGGGAGGGGAAGGGAAGGTAAGGGAAGGAAATCCAAGAGTCAAGATTTGAAATCCTTGTAGAGTTAGCTTATGTTGCACAAACAGTTATCTACTAAATGATCTTCATGTTGTTGGGTAATGGGATATCCTCATATTCTAATCACCTCTATGAAGAATTGGCCATTTGCTACAACGACCTGCTTGTTATCCCAAAAGATTTATTTAGCTAATTCTGACATACACACACACACACACACAACCGAGGGGACAACAACAACAATGCAATGCAATCGTATTTGTCCCAAAGACCCAATGACCGAATGAATGGTGGCTGAAGAAGTAGAAGAAGAAGAAGAAAATGCACGTGCCCTAATCGCGTGCTCCCCGTGTTTCGATGTCCTTGAAGGCTGTCGGTGTGTTTGTGAGTGTGTGTTTTTCCAAGAAATCCGACCGGGCATCTTTGAATCTGATGGAAAATCATCCCAAAGGTCATTCATTCCTTGGGACCAGGTTTTATGATTATTGTCATCATCATCATCATGGTTGGTTGTTTTGATCTAAAAATATCAAGATGTGGTGTGGCCAGGTCCGTTAGGTTAATAATAAAACCATACACACACACACAATGATGGTTTGTTTGAGTGAAAATAATATCAAGGATAAAGGTGGGATACTAGGCTGGAACTATGTGTGGATGCCATCCATCCAAGGCTAGCCTGATAAATTCATTTAAGCAATGGACTCCGAAAGGTACATTATTATTATTTTTGTTGTTGTTACAAACACCCAGACCAAGACCATAATACACACAATGGACGCGAGACTTGCCAATCACACAACCCCCGTGGCAGCAGCTGAAGACTTTTTTTTTGTCAGTTATAAAGACGTTATAAAGACGCTGTATGCTGTACGCTAGGCCTATCGGCCCTGTTCAGTAGGTCATTACCTCTTGGTACCTACACCTTGGGCCAGGAGAAAAACAAGGTAACAAGGTCAACGATTCTGACGCGCAACAATTACAATAGCCGGCAGCGGGCCTAGTGTGTGCTGGTGTTCTGTGCATGTGACATTGAAAGCAACATGATATAAAAAAAAGAGAAGCTTCTGAAAATAAGGACAGGACAATGTCCACCATAGCTTGAGCGGCGGAACTTCTTTTGCAGCTCCGGCTCCGGCAGGAACAATAAGTATGGTGGAAAGCTTGAGACAAGCTAAATGAAAAAAAAGACGGACGGACGGACCTGTGTGAATGTTTGCGTGTGTGTGTGTGTGTGTGGTTATGCGTGCATGATAACAAGCAACGGAAGACCAAACCAAGACCAAAATTGATCCTCGGCCGTTCAGCCGGTTCAAGATTGTACGTGTGACAACAACAAAGATGTCAAATCCAACGGTATTAAGTGTGAGACTGGTGTCTTGTTTTTTTTTGGTACCAATGGCAAACCGGATTCTTATTATTCTCGGCAACGATCTGGCCGGAAGATTTAAACCAATTAGACCGATTGTCAAGCAAATTGTCCGATGTCACCGACGAAGCCTGAAGAAGAAGAAGAAGATGGTCAATCGGACATGAAACCACCGTGATGAAGATTGTGGTCAGCGCAACAAGAGAGTGAGGGAAACACGAAACAAAAAACCTGACAGGAAATGTGATATTGTCTTGGCCATTGTTGAGTTTTATTGTTTTTGAGTTTGTCGCTGTTTTTTATTTAAAAATAAACTAAGGTCACTGACAAGCTCAAAGTTCGACGACGTCGAGATGGTGGCACGTGGCCTTTTCCTCTCCGTCAAAGATGGTCACAGCTTGGCTAACCTTGGCCAAGCAGAGGGAGCACGCTCTGCTAACCTGTTGACCTAATGACAGGTAATACTTATGAAATGGAGATTGTATTTGCGCGCTGGGCTGCTCTTGTTCTAGGCTGTTGAATCCATCATCAATCATGCTATCATGCAACTCGAAGAGATCGTTGATCCCCCTTGATCAAAGCAGCCATGGATCCATTTTGGCTCAAATCTGAATGAATTTGGATTTCGCGAACAACCACGAAACTAATCATCGATCACGCGATCATCCCAAGAATCCGACAAGGGGATGTGTAGATACTCAAGTCATGAATTGAATTATCTCGTTTTTGATTCGAACATTCCCAAATGGATGCGGCGGCAGATGATTCCCACCAATAAAAATCGTTCAATCTTATGGAAAATCGTGCAATCAAACTAGAACCTGGGATGCTAATCTCAGAACTTGATTTTAGGCTTTCCTTACTGATTATGTTCGGGATTATAAGATCTAACAGTGATGGCTGCATGTACAACAACCGGTGATCATCATCTGCTGGCTGCGGGTTCAATGTATTTATTTTTATCCGAAAGACATTTGTTCAGGCTTCTGGGGCTGAACAATCGAAAGTGTTTTGGTGCTCTCTGAAACGCACAAAAGATTTTTCGCTCGCTTCCCCTGGCAATATTCGTCACATTGCTAATCACCCGAAGCAGCTAGGTCCTCTTGTAACACAACATCAACATCCACAACAACGAGAGATTGGATCGTGAATAATAAAACACGTGCCAAAGACTCGAGGATATCTAGGATCTTATTGTTGAAATGATGCAATGTGATTTAGTTTTTGAATCCAGCAATAATTTAGTGGGATATTATAAGGCGGAGATGCGCAACCTTTTTCCGGCCTTGGAGACGCGCATTTTTCCCAGCCAATCATCATCGCTTTCAAACCAGGCAGAGAAAGCAACCTCCTCCTTCTTTTTGTTCTTCTACAAGTGAAAGTCCGTTATAGAGACAATAGTCTCATGTTCATTTTTTTAAAGACTAGTCAATCAAAAATTTTTCTAGCCTTCATGTAGCTATTGTAAGCCTTCGTTATTCGAACGAGATGAATTGTGATTGGTTGATCACTCACATCACTCATTCACATTGTTTTCCAACTATCGTCGTTATAAGGAGGATCCTTATGATTGAAACAACAAGTCTAGTCAAGGCTGAAAAGACAATTTGAATCAAATTTCAAGCGAGAGAAAGAGAAAGGATTGAGAACGTAAGCTCATCCTTCTTCTTGCTCTTCTCCTTAATATTGATTGCTAAGGAGGTGGTTCAATTTCGAGAAAACAGTTTGAAAAACCAATTTTAAGGGAGTGAATCTTGAGGTGGTTGATTTAAAAAATTCAAAAACGCTGCAACCAAGCCCATGAGCTACCGGTTGGTTATCCCTGTTCTAGAGAAAGTTCCCGAAAAGAATTAAGCCTAAGATGAAATTATGCTCCAGGGATGATGATATTGATGGAGATGGTTGGCAAAAGCTGGCTCGAGAACCTTCGCGCGAGCGGCGCGCGGGATTGATTATATTCCAAGTTGTTCTCAGCTTTGCTTTGCTTTGGAGTTTTCTCCCTTCTCTAAATTTGAGAACCGAGGAAAAAATTAAGGGATCCATCCATAGTCGATTCATTCACATTTTGATCCACAAAAGAATGATACTTTGATATTGATGGTGGTGGTGGTGGTGTATTGTTGTCGTCTCTAGCTGGCTGGGCAATCTAAGCAGATGTTCAAAGTTGCGCGTTTTCTAGAAAAAATGGAAATCAACCAACCAAACAACCAGAACCAAAAACTCTGGGCCTGAAAACCACCTTTTATTTTTCTGGATTGTTATTATTGTTGTTTGTAACCACCGCAGCCATCAGCCTCTCTGTTGATGGACCGTTGACTTGAAATACAACAACAAGAAAGAAAGAAAGTAAATGAGCGAGAGGGTCCCAAGTCTCTTGATCTCGCGCGTACTACACGTGCCAAAGACCTATGACCTTTTTTTTCGCTGGCTTGCTTGCATTGGAGGTCTTTGATATGTTGTAATTGTAAGAAGAATGGGCCCTATTTTAATTTTGAATAAAAAAAATGTTAAGGTGATATAAAACATTGAAAAATGTTTTGAAAGACATTCTGAATGACAGCTGATAATAGCTCGAGATTTTTCGTGGATCGTGGATCTTTTTGGTTTGTTCATTTTGATGCCCATGTTTTGAAGCATTGTTCTAAAATTGATGGATCGATAAATGAACTTTCACTTGGATCTTTTGAATAATTACATCATCGCTCTATATTTCAACAACGCCGAATCCGCAAAGATAACATACAATAGAGGACTTTGTCGCAGAGATGTGCTTGATTACATCATTGGTGGTGGTAATGGGAACCGCCTTAAAGGGTTAAAACTTAGATATTGATTAAGTAATTATTTAATTTAATTATTAATAACGATAATTTAATATTTATTCGTTGATTTTGATTAATTATTCCTCTGTATCCGAATGATAAGATGTATGCGTTCCATCAAAAGTTTTTGTGGTTCACTCGATTGACCATGGTGGCCACTGGAGAGATGAGAGAAGATTAGATTCTGGTGATGTTACGCAGTGTTTTTTTTGGTGGTTGTGACGAAAAAACCCCGAATTGCCACCATCCGCTACAAGGGGTTAAACCATTAGGGAATTAACCAGTTGGTCGCAAAAACCCATTCGGATCAAGGATGAATATTCAAAGACACCAATAATTCACCACAATCCAGCCTCTTTTCTTAGCATGAAAAAAACTCTGATAAATAAATAATGAATGGGCTCGAAAGAGGCTTTTTTTTGCTGGTCACCACAAATAAAAGGGTTAAATAAATTATTATTTCGATTCTTTTTTGGTAGCTTCAGAAAACATGGTGAAAAGTAGGGATAATGGATATTATTTATTATTTATTACCATCTTCAACATCGACAAACATCAACAGTCTCTGGCTTTTCTTGTTGGATCTTAGAACGGACTATTGACCAGTGGTCAATAACTAATAATTCATTCGGGTTCTATTTCTCTGTTTTTCTCTGTTTTCTATGCCCTTACTTTTGGAATCCTGAAAATAATTGGATACTATACCAATCGAATCCTATTTTTCGATGTATGTGGACTTTTTAAAAAGCCAATTCATCAATTATTAATCGCCACCCAAAACCTCAAGCATTTATTTTTGTTTTTATTGTTTGTTTTAACTCGATTTCCATTCTGTTTCTTGTTTGTTGATTCCCAAGTAAATAAATCATAAGCCTGAGGATAATGAACGGGAAAAAAAAGAAGGGATTTTCTCAAGAAATCTCCATTCTTTCTCCCATTCAACGGAACGAGTTTCATTGGAAAACATAGGCGCTTATTTTTTTTCCACAATGAATAAAAGGGTCAAAATAGACACCAGCTCTTTTGGTTGTTCCCTGGTTGGTTTTGGTTCTTGGTCGTTTTGGAACAAAACTTTCCTTTCGGTTGGTTGATAAATAAATACACGTGTGTGAGTGTGTGTGTGTGCGGTCTTTTCAGATGGCATGAAGGCAGATGATGGCCTGTGGAACGCGCGATTCACGAGGGTCAATCCATTACTAATCAAACCAATAGAGACGTAAAGACGATACAGTTCTCGTTTTTTTTTTCGGTTATTCTATGTTACATTTTCTTTCTTTTTTTCTTTCTTGTCGTGGATCGATCTCGATAATTTTCTTGAGCAAAACTTTAACCCCTTTCCCCTTTTATCTCTCTCTCTCTCTCCGTCTGTTTGTGACCATTCATTGAAATAATTGATTGTACAAATAATAATGAATTGTTAACAATGAAGACAAGGAGAGAGAACAAGACCATTGATCTCTAGGTCTGGTGGCTGGGTTCCAGCACAACGGTGGATAAAAAGTAAAAGTAAAATATAGTGGATAAAAGCTAATAATAATAATAATGATTATAATGGAGACATTGTGGTACAACCGGAGAGAGGGTCTAAAGGTCCGAAAAACCACAACCACACCACACATTCATCAAAAGACATTTGGCCAACAACTGGCCAGCAACAGCAGTTAAATGACCTTAACTCTTTGGATCTTTAAGACCACTTTCTCTCTCTCTCCCATTTTTTTTTCTTAAAGACCTTGTAATTTTTTTTTGGTCTACTTGGTAAGCTTGTGGGTCCCCTCACACTCACACTTTCATTATATGGTCAATGCAGTTCCACCAGCATTGCATTGTATTGTGGTTGCTGCGGTCAGGTGGTAGGAAAATCATTTTTTCTAGGATTTTCTTTAAGATGTCAGTCATTTTGTCTCAAAAGAATCGACATGAAGAACAAAAAAAAATGAACAATGGTTTACATAGCTGCTCTTTGATATGGTTTTGATGGACCCCGGTGTTAAACCGGTAGAAGCGTTGCGACAAAATGATATTTCAAGAATAATGGAAATATTGAAAGCAAACCAGCTCGGATTGCATGCATACACACAGCGTACAGAAACGAATGTTTCAGAATCTAATGAAAATGTAATTGAAGGTTAATGCACTTGGATAGGATACCGGTTCAAAGTATGGTTTTCGGGGCAAACAGTGGCCGTGTGCGAGTGTGTGTGTGTGTCGATCAAAGATCGAATCCAGCGAAGACAATTAAAATTTTATTAGAATGTCATTGGAAGAGAGAGAGAGAAACGGAGAGTTCTAAGAGCACCTTTTGCCTAAAAAAAAGGACAATCGAAAAAGTGGACAATTGTATCCAACACGCAGATCTTGTCGTCGTTCTGGATCAAACACACACACACACACACTTATTGCCGTTGTTAGTATTTGTGTTCTATCAACAAGAAAAGAAAGTTTTTTTTCTCGCCAATATCACCTTTAACGGTCTTTGATCTCACCTATTCGGCATGTGTTTGGCACACGGACCTCGATCCACGAGCCGTGTATGGATTTTCATTGTTGTTCAACTTGATGATGATTGTTTGACGATGTCGGGCACCTTTACGAATGACCTCGTGACCTGAAATTAAAAGTGTTTGTTTCTGATCCAATCTGAAAAAATCCCAAACTAAATCATCATAGTTGTTGTTGGTTTCTTTGAAACTTCGTCGCAAATCTACAACACTACTCACACTTTCAAGGCTAATAATATAAGTTTTCAATACGGACAACAAGATTGAAAGAGTTAATCAATGAAAATTAATTGTCTATTGTGACCAATATTGTTGTTGTTGTGGTTGTTGTTGGACCAGGTCCGACCGAGGACAATGTTGTCCATCCAAGGGACCAGACAAGCGAGAAAAGAAAAGAGTTGAAAAATCGTTGCCAATAAATCTTGTTCTTTGGTCGACTCTTTGGTCGATTATGTAAATTATTGTTCGCTATTGTTGGCGCTTGTTTGCCTTGACC
Organism: Amerodectes protonotaria; assembly: GCA_025882695.1. NCBI lineage: Eukaryota > Metazoa > Arthropoda > Arachnida > Sarcoptiformes > Proctophyllodidae > Amerodectes > Amerodectes protonotaria. Next base: position 17,571 of record JAOZJS010000635.1, read on the forward strand.
ACCAATTCACCAATTCTTGGACAAGAGGCCCGAAATTTTTTTTTGTTTAGGGTTAACACAATTTGTCTGCAAACAAGTCTGCAAACCAGAAAAATCCAATTGAACATGGTCAATGGTCTGTTAGAAGATAGAACTTTTCATGATTCAAAACTTCAAGTATGTAAGCCATAAATCTTCTGCCCAGGAATAACCTTCGAGTTGTTGTTGTTGGAACACTTTCGCCCGATAATCACTAGTTTACAGCTGTCTGCCTCTTTTTTTTCGCCGTCCAATTAGGTCACACTGTACACATGTATTGGCTAAACAATACCACTCTTTCGAATCTAAGATGATTTTCCACCAGACCCTTTTGGAAGGTCCTGGTGCCTAAGTGGTGTTTGATGCCGTTCGTCATCAAACATCATCATCATTTGACCTCATAACGGTACTGGGTATTGGGTCCATTGGTAAGGCAAGTGTTTGTTCAATATAAACATAAGAAGAAGAAGAATGATAAAAATTGTATTGAAAAAAATAGGTGAAAAAAAATTAGGTCGTTTTCCCGGGTGGCCACAGTATTTTTTTCTGCTATTTGACGCGGAGTGCTTGATTGCTAGACATCTAAACCCTAGACGACTACTCTCTCTCTCTCTCGCTCTCCTCAGGGTCCTAGCCAAACATTAGAGGTTTTCTTTCTTCTGCAACTTTTTTTTCGGTCCAATTTACGGTGGTTTTGTATCCATCACTTATAACAGGGGCGATCAACCTTTTTTTAATGAACGGGCTTTATTTAAATTTTTGAATATTTTTTTTGTGGTTGTGGGCCGCACACATGAAGTGTAGTGTAAAATGTAGACGGTACGCCGACATCTCTGCGCAGAAGAAGATGTCTGCGCAGACAGATGTCTTCTTCTGCTGTTTATAACGGGTCTCGTCATCAGGTCGAATCATCACTATGAACCAATCAGAGGGGATAACGGTTCTTATAGGCGTCAAACAAGCACAGACAAGTACTGGTTAAGGCTGATCGCTTTACATTGGTTTTTAGTCTCGTCATCAGGTCAAATCATCACTATGAACCAATCAGAGGAGATAACGGTTCTTATAGGCGTCAAACATGCACAGACTTGCACTGGTTAAGGCTGATCGTTTTACATTGGTTTTTAGTCTCGTCATCAGGTCAAATCATCACTATGAACCAATCAGAGGGGATAACGGTTCTTATAGGCGTCAAACATGCACAGACTTGTACTGGCTAAGGCTGATCGCTTTTCATCGCTTTTCGCTTTAGTATAGTATGACTCGTCATCGTGTCAAATCATCACTAGACCAATCAGTAAGAGGGATATAGCTTCGTCTCCTGTTTAGAAATGTTTGGTGGGCGGCATATCAATGTAGGATGCGTCGCACGCATCTTACGGACCGCGGTTTGCTCGTCCCTGATTTATAAGATGGAAAATATTTGAAAAATGCTTTTGATTTGCGCGGGGATGAAATAAATAATAAGATCCATGAAAAAGTCTGGTAAGATGTTTTCTGGAAAGTGGTGTTTCCAAGTGACCTAAATTATTATTTGTGATTCAACCCAATCTCCTTCTCTTCTTTTTGGTCTTTATTTTAGTCATTTCTTTTTCCAGGTCTTCGGTATTGTATGGCTCGCGCTGTACGTGTGTCTGCTGCCATGGTCTTGTGTCGGTATTGTTGTTGCTGTTGTTGGGCCACCACCGGTCATACACACCGCAACGGCAGCAGCCATTTCCAGGACCAGAAGCTCGAAATCATCATCACCTGCATGATCTACATATTTTTGTGGTTGTACGCGATTGTTGTTGTCGTCGTTGGCCACAATACTGCCTTGTACCCTTTATGTTTGACCTTATTAAAAATTTGGGCCCAAAGAAAATACATGTATGGCCATTCGGGAACCGACGAAGTAAACTTATGGAAAGACAGACAGACAGGCAGACAGCTAGGCAAACTTTTGATATAAAACAGAATTCAAACGGACATGTTTTTGGGAAAATGGATGCCAGAACCGAGAGAAATGAAAACAGAGAGATAAATCATACAATACTGGGTGGTGGCCATCTATTTCATTGGTTGGACAATCTAGGGAAACTCTAGGACACACTCGGACTGCCTGACTGTGTGCCGAGGACAAATGCGGATAAACATAAAGACTCAAAAAGCTTCATGTTTGCAATTAGTAAAAATTCAGAATTGTTTCTCTGTTTTCTGAAAATAAAATTTTAATGAAACCTGATTTATAATTCAATTTTGAATTAATTTTTCCAAGCTTTGTGGTTGATGGAAATTTGAAAGAATTGAAACTAAGAATAAGAATGAGAGAGAGAGGGGACAAAAGCACTGTATAAACCGACCAACCGACCGATCACCATACAAACAGACAACAACAAGAACGGATTGGTCGGACTTTGAAAAGTGATGGCGATAAGAGAATTGTAGCACGAAAAAATTTGGAAAGTTGAAATCAGTTCTTCTAAATTATATTATTCATTGAGCCAAAAACTGAATGAGCTTAATTTTCCAAGTCCGAACTCTTCTTCTCTCTCTCTATTCTAATTTTCGATTCAAACAAACAAACAAACATGCAAACATCCAGATGAATTTTAAATTCAACGACAACGCAACAAACACAACAAGAGAAAGAAAAAAAAAGTAGAAACTAAACTAAATTTCACTCTCATTCTTTTTCTATTCTTGAGCTTTCTTCTATTTTCCCGAGCTGCCTTCACGATTCCAATTTGAGCTGATTAGTCGGGAATGATGTGTCCATACTGTACAATAGTCATCAAAGGGTTTTGTATTGCGTGTGTGTGTATGTGTGTCTGTTTGTGCCCGAAAATACAAGAATCGCGAAGCCAGATACGTAGTTTTTCGGGAGAAAAAAAACTCATCATTGAAAATTACAAGAAGTGGTCACGAAGAGCTTCTTTGCTCTCTCTTTGCTCTCTCGCTCTCTCGCTCTCTCTCTCCCTTCTTCATGCTATTCGCGTTGGCTTGATAACAATGCAATATTATCATTATTGTTACCAACAAACAGCATACACACACACACACACACACACACCCGAATACATGGAATTGGAAGAACAAAAAAAAATCTTTACTTTTAATTAATTCGCAAACACGAATCGAACGCATTCAAACACTCACACACATGCACACATAGAGAATCCAAATATAGTTAGATAAAATGCTTATGCAAAAAATGGAAGGAAAAAAAGAGAATCGTCGTCGTCGTTGTCGTCGTCGTTGTTGTTGTTGTTTTGTCTTGTCTTGCCTTGCCATTGTTGTTGCTGTTTGCTCCAAAATAATTAGTTGGTCGTCGTTGGATGCTGCTTCTGCTGCTGCTGCAGTTGATGATGTTGATGATGATGATTCCAGGGACCAAAGTGTGCTAGCCATCAGTTGTATTCTATTCTTGTTGTTTCTTCTGTTGTTGTACTTTTTTTTGTTGGGCCTCCTTCATCTTTTTCATCTTCTTGTTAAGCATTTCTTTTTTTTCCCGAAACACAGCGTTCATTTTTTTTGTTGTTTGTTTGTTTCTGGTCGCGCAACCCTTTCTTTTTTTGGTTCCCAGTGATTATCATCATTATCATTAGTATTTAGCTGGGGATTCTAATTAAAAATGAACAAATATAATAATGATGATGATGAGGAGGAGGAGGATAATTTCTTTAATTTTCCCTGGATTTTCTTCCATTGGCACCGATAAACCCTTGTGCAAGGGTCCAAAAGGTACCATCTGGCGGAACATGGAAACAGGAATAGGGTTTTCACAAAAGCGAAAAAAAATCTAGACCACCGGCGCCATCTATCGAGGCCTAGCTTCAGCTAAGAAAATTCAAATTTCTGACCGGTCATTTTGGCACCGAACAGCAATAAAGAACAATAAAAATAAGTAAAATCCGTAATAATTGCCATATTTACGTGCCCAGCATTCAACGCGATTGTTTGGATGCCACAAAGATGCGGTTTAGGATTCTCGCTCTCTTTCTATTACATTCACACCATTGAAAATAGCATGGCTGTTTATGTGTGTGTGTGTGTGTGTTCTATGCGTGTCGAGGCAGTTAATCGCTTTACCCGACACACATACACACGCAGGGCCCAGACAAGCGACGAGAAACGAGAGCGAAAAAAAACGGTTTGCCCCTCGGTTCTTGATTCAGTTATTATTCTGCTTCACACCCAGACAGACACGGGTAATGTTCGCCCGTGGTATATAACCAGTGGGCCATTTTTTTCCCGCTTTCATTCATTGTGACTCCAGAGAATCGTGTTTCTGATCGCGCTATATAACCAACCAGCACGGATTCAAGAGAAAAAACCAGAAATACTTTGGGAAAATTGCGACCGCGAAAATCCAGAACATAAGTCATTTTCACTAGTCTTCTTATTTTGGGAAAGCGTTCGAATCCGAATTGATTTGGCTGATTGACGATTTCGGAAGTTTTGCGGGAACAGAATCCAGAAAATCCAGAATACTGTCGCTTGGAATGGTTTTGGATTTTTGCATATTATTTTTAATTAAATTAATTAAAGCAATTTCTCATCAGAGAAGGACATCTAGATCTGACCAGTTGGCTTGAAAATTATGAATCACAAGCAAACATCTGATGTAATTATTCTTGCAGAATAATATTTTAGGAATTGTGCATTATTTTTTTTGTCGCTCTATAGTGGTTGGCGGAGTTGCTGCTGGCCCTTGCCAACCAAAGCACACCACCGAAGAAGCGCGCAAGCAGCATGAATTTTCTGGGCCTGAAACGAATAGTTTGCTAATTATAATTCTCAAGTTAAACAACAACAACAAGGCAAACAACATTCTCTCATTCTCTCTCTCAATGTCCTTCTTGTAATGACATGCTTCATATATTTTTTTTTCTCTTCAATATATTACACGATAATCTATAATAATAAAAATTCTTTGGTTCTTTGGACACACACACATATACACTACGATGGGCACCAATTTCGCCTATCAAAAGAGCTTTGGATAGAGCTTTTTTTTACAGTTTAGCTGGTCGGTTAGTCCTACACTGGTTAGACGAATAGAGACGTGGCCAGCGCAAGATTCTAATTATAAATTCACAAGAAGCAGAATCAAAAAATGTCAAAAGTTTTTTCATTTTTTTCATACTCCTCAGGAACTTTCCCAGATCTCGTTGATCATCTAGCACAAGACCCATTGAACTGGATGACAATCCGGAAATGGCTGGCCACCAAAATAGTGGCCAGCAAATAGAAACACACCCCCAGGATTCTTTTGGGCGCTTTCTGGTTCTAAGATTCGTTGAGGCTGACACACACACACACATGGACACACTGGATCTGGCTGCTGCTGTGGCTGTTCCTGGAACCTTTCCTCATCATCATCTCTCTGCCGAACTGAACTCACATTGCCTGATTTAATTTTTGTTTTTTTTCGTTAGTTCGTTCGTTCGTTCTTTGCTAATTTTAATTTAATTCAATTCTGGATTGAGCTTGCTGCTTGTGTCGCACATTGTTGTTTAGCTGATGCTTATTTCCATTCCACAACAACATCATCATCATCATTATTTTAATTGGAACTTGTTTCCAATTTTGACCACCGGAAAAAATGCATGCATGTGTGTGTGTGTGTGTCCATCATTGCCTTCCAGTCTCTCTCGCTTGCTCTCGCTCATTCTTTCCTCGCCTCTAAGATCCGAGATCCAAACACTCAAAACAAGGCACAACATGGCCATTGAATTCTGTAGAATCCAGTTGTTGTCGAATAGAGGCGGTAATTTTTCGAGGTTCCCCCTTCTCTCTCTCTCTTTTTGTCGGAGATTTTTAATTTACAAAATTAGTTCTTCTCTCTCTCTCTCTCTCTCTCTCGCGTACCCTCTTTGGGTGTAAGTTTAATAATAAGTAACAACCAAACAACCAAGCCTTTTGTTTGAAACACCGACCATGTATGTATGTTAGTGTGTGTGTTTTTCCTAAAATTTTTCCCAGCTTGGAAGCGGAGAAAAAAAAACCTGAAACCCGCAATCCAATCGGATCGGATCGTACATGGATTCCTTCTTATTCCTCCTTAAAAGCCACCGTCACCACCACCACTGTGGCACTCTGTAGAACCTTTCATAGCAACCAATATTATTAATGAAATATTAATATTATCTAAATAGCTCAGCACACCACCATCACCATCACCACACAACAAGCCCTATTCTTCACTTCCTAATTCTAATAAACCGCGGTACACGCCCTCGCGCGCGCGCTAACTTGTCGCCAAGGAACGCGCGGCCATGGATCGCGATTATATGAAACGATAAGTCCAAATTAAAATTATTTAGCGTGGGATGGTACAGAAGCCAGAAGCCTTGGATCATGCTTATTTGATGGCGCGTTACCATGCACCATGATCATGATGATGATGATGATGTTGATGGATAAGTTATCTAACACTTATATCTTAAGCTAAGTTGTCCGGGAACAAAACAAAGGTCACACACACACACACTGGTTCCCAGAAATTAGATGAAGTGATAATAAACCGTTACTTCGTGCACACACAGCCATGGAACGATGAGCCATGGGGGCGTTTGGCCGTGGGGAAAATTATTAATGGATTCTACCAGCAACACACGCACACACACATACAGACATTGATTAATGGATACCCTTCATGAGGACAGAGAACAAAATAGAAAACAGTAAAAAAGATTAATTTACATCATCATCATTCTGTGGGTGTGGCAATTTAAGAATCAGCCGAATCCGGGAGGATCCTGTG
>JAOZJS010000636.1:0-24308 GCA_025882695.1 Amerodectes protonotaria
TCACCACATTTTATCTTTTTCATGGTTTCGTCCATAATCGATGTGATCTTTTCATTTTTGATCAACATCAATGGTTCAATCTATGGTAATTTGTTTCTGGTGTTGGGCAGCTGGTTATATTTGGCCATCATTGTGTTTCTGGATCATCGGATCGAGACATTGTTTCAGCAAATCATTTTGGCCATGTATACGGCGGCCAAACAGGCACCATCTAGGATGGGCATCTTCGGTGGCCATCATGCATCACGTGCATCACGTGCATCATGGATCATCAACTACCATGATCGTCGGTCGTCGTCGTCGTCGTTCCAGGATGAGCGGATTCGCCTATTGGAATTTCAAGAGATTTACGCAGAATATTTTCACATGACATTGTTCGATGTTTGCCGTGTTAACTATCAATTCTTGATCAATTGTTTTCTATTCATACTAACCTATATTGTATTGGTGTTGCAAACTTCTATTTCGTTGTTCGATTTTTTCGCATAATATTGATCCAAGATAAGCGAATGAAAATGATTCCAATTATTATTGTTGGTGTTGCATTGTTGCATTGCATTGTTGTCGGAAGAGGGGTTGGCATTATGGGCGTGGTCGTGGTTGTCATTGAAACATAATGGCGGTTGAATAATGCATGATGGTGATGATGATGGCGATGGTACATTCATAATATTTTCGCTCGAATGTTTTCATTCACTAAAATGTCGTCCAAGCTGATCCGAAATTTGCTTGATCTGCTTAATCCAAAAACCAACGACAAGAAAATCCAACATTCCAACAACAACAACAATCATTTGGTCGATTGGTTTATATTGTTTTTCGGGTATGATTTTGATGTTTTCTTGATTTTGATCTTGATTCTCCAATTGTGTGATTGTTGTTCCATTTGGATCGATCCCCCCTCCACACACAGTAATCTTGGTCTTCAATTGAAACCAAAAATTTGGACCGAATGGAGAAGCTTGGTGAACATCTTGTGGAACCTATTCTTCAATTATGGCTTGATGGGCTACAGGTATTGGCTGAAGAATCCGTTCTTCAACAAAGAACACTTGAGGAACGCTGAAAACAAACCATTGGCCGATCTGGTGTTGTTCATATCCATGAATTATGTGAAATCCTTCTTAATATTGGTCATGACCTTTATGTACTTCGAAGGCCCCACTATTGGTCGGTTGATATCGTTGGAGCCGATTGTGAAAGCTTACCGTTTGCGAGGACAATCATTGAGGCCATTCCTGGAGATCATCGGCTTCACCATAATCAACATACTTCCGTATTTATTGTTCGACGAATTCAATTGGATTTCCTTCTACGAGTATTGTGTCCGAGCATATTTGTTGTTCTATTTAAATCTATTGTTTTGTTTGCCGATGGTCATTTTGCACATTGTCAAATACGCCACCATGGTACGGTTGGGATGGATGTTGGATCAGCTACAACATCGACGGATACCACCGCCACCGTGGTCGACCAGGATCCAGATCGGCCAAATGTTGGAAGATATCCGCCGATTGGCCCGCGCTAATCGAATGGCCAGCCATGTTCTATCGTTTCAATTGATATTGTACTTTTTCTGCGTTGTTATTGATCTGATCGTCTTGTTCTTCTGGTATCTGTTCCAGGATGATTTCCTGTCCAATTTTGCCAATTACACAATACAATGGTTTTACATGCTGTATGTGATATGGATGGATCGACAGATTGAATTACGATTCAAGTGGATCATCCGTATCATTGTGGCTAAAACCACCGCCAACAGGACCAAACGTTGCCTGGATCAACGCTCGAGGTTGAAAAATCATTTGGAACAAAATCGTTTGCTGGAATTTTTGGAAATTTATCATGAAAGTTTTCATATCAACCTGTACGGATTGTGTAGGGTTGATTTACAATTTACCCTTCGTTGTAACATCTTCATCCTAGCCTATATTGTATTGGCCATGCAAACATCCAATATTTATTGACACAGACACGCCCACCACCACCTCCACCATCACCAACACAATATAAATATTGAAGATCTTTTTTATAGTGTGCTACTATTAATTATAGGTTTCTTCCTATTTTCGCTAATTACGCCCGACCAATTATGGCCGACGCCCTAGCCAAACCTATAATCGTTGTTGTTGTTGTTATCGAAACCACCTTGTGTGTGTGTGTGGGTGTTCCAACAACAAACCTTGTGGATCAATGTCACACTGCTGATCCATTTTGTGGCTGATCGGTGGCGGATTCCTTGAAAAACACGAACAAAATGGCCGAACATGATATGAATAACGGTAACGGTCCAGAACGGTTGACCAATCATTTGCTCAACTGGTGGATCCAATATTACGGGTACGGTCTCTGGATAATGATTGTTGCGAAACAATATGTTTGTCGTTGTCGTCCATTTTTGTCCGGACCCTAGGAACATTGGCGCCCAAATGCGATACCGACAATGGTCGGATCCAAAAAGTGTGATGAACTTTCTGGGCAACATCACCATCAGCCTATGGTTATTGTACGAGGTTCATGTGGTCGAGCCATTTTGGTCCGAAGTGGAATCTTTCGGCCAAGCAGCCAAACAACGAACAGCCAATCAAGCATTGACCAGTTTACTATCAACATTGACCAATCTTCATTTGGAACTGTTTCTATTGTATCACGTGATTTACTATCATTTTGCCGGTAATTCATTGTATCGTGTATTGGCCAGCCAACCATTCCTGGTGGTTTACAGCAGCCGAAATCGTTCCCTGGTCATTTTTAGCTGGATGTTCGTATTCACCACCATTCTGTACTTGACATTCTTGGCACCGGTGTATTGGTTTCCGGAACGGCCATTCCGGTCATTGATGAGGATGGCCTGTATGCATACGTTGAACTTCTATTTCATCTATCCGTTGATAATTTTTCATTATGTCAAATATGCTACTTTGTTCCAAATGCGATCCATTTTGCGCCGGTTGGAGGGCGTGGTTCAAAGGTCCCACCGGGATCGTTCCAGGACCATCGATTCCGCTGCGATCCTTGAAGAAATCAAGCTTCTCACCAATCTGAACAAGCAAACCAGCCGCATCCTATCGATTTCAATGTTCGGTTTGATCGTGTGCACCATCCAGGATACCATTTATTTGGTTTACTACTTTCAATTTGGACGTTTGTTCGTTTTGGAGATAATTTACATGTCAATCTATTGGTTGCACATTTTGTATTTGATCCAAACGGATGTGCGAATAGATGGAACGTTCCGGATGATCATCCGACGTTTGTTGGAACGTTGGAAATTCCGACCGGAAGTGAGGACGAAATTCTCGGAAATGAAGATCCGCACGTACATAAAACAAATTAGAATAATGGAATTTTATAAATTGTTCGGTGAAGATTTTTTCATGTGTTTGTTTCAAATTTGCCGGGTGGATTTTGTTTTCTTCACCGATTGTTGTCTGTTCACGTTGGCCTATCTGATACTGGCCATACAAACCTCTCATGTTGATTGATTTTGGATCGATTTTTCCAAATAAATGAATAAATTTGCTAATTACACTCTTACAAGGTTAATTACACCGGATACACATGGCAACTTTCTGGCGGCCCGACTTTGACAACTTTTTGCGTTGTTGTTGTTGTTGTCGTTGGCAAAGTCGGGCCACAACAAACGACCATCAAACACACGCACCACCATCAAACATGTTTTCGTATCCAGACTAGTCTGATGGTCTGTTGCACAAGAAGAGGTGGATTGCAAAAGGCCTGAAAAAAAATGATGACTAAAAAAAGCTCCGCCAACGTTTCCCAGGAACGAAATTATCTTCTACAATGGTTGCTGGTTATCTACGGGTACGCTCATCCCTTGATCCCTTGAACCTCGAGCTTTAATGAGCTTAATCCTTCATAATCTTTTCCTTTTTCTCTTTCTCGAGAGTACAGAAATTTTGGCGTCCAACTACGTTTTAGACAATGGTCCAATTGGAAGAGCTTGATGAATGCTGGCTGGAATATCTTGGTGAATCTATCGGTTTTCCACCAAGTGATTCGGTTGGATGCATTCATGAAGGATTCAAAACAACAACATCCAGACTCCAACAATCTGAATCGACCATTGACCAATCTACTGTTGACGTTCTCCAGCTATCATTTGGAGATGTTCCTGTTGTTCAATGGTCTTTTCCTACATTTCCACGGTAATTCCATTTACCGGGTTCTCGCCGATCCGCAATTTTCCTTGGTCTACAATACCAAATGTCGATCGTTGGGGATTTTCCTGCCCATCGCAACCTTGGCCACAATTTTGTTCGCCATTCTGATTGGTCCGCTCCTGTATGATGGGCGTGCACCATTCGGATCGCTTCTCAAAATATTCTGCATGCATGCCATGAACTTCAATTTCATTTATCCGTGGATTGTTCTTCATTATGTAAAATTTGCCACGCTGTTTCGGTTGAGGTCGATCCGGAAAAGGGTCGTCGACCTCAAACTGCCATGTTCCAATGAAGATATGATGACCACACTTGAAGACATTAAATGGTTATCGGCTTTGAACCGCCAGATCTGCCACATTCTTTCGTTTCAGTTGTGCGGATTTTTCCTGAGCACCATCATCGACTTCGTTGGGATTATCTTCTGGTTCAACAATCATTACGTGGTCATCATACAGATTTTCTACGTTACCACACTCTGGTTGCATGTATTGTACGTGATCGGCTTGGATGTCCGATTGGGCTTGACCCTCAAACAGATCATTCTGGCCATATGCGAACAAAAATTTCCGATCCAAGTGGATCCAAAACCCAGGCCGAGGTTTCTCAGGAGGAAGATTCGAATGTATTTGGATAAGAACCGGATCATGGAATTCTATGATCAATATCTGTTGGATTTCCACCTTCATTTGTTCCATATGATTCGAGTGGATTATTGGTTCTTTTTCGAATGCGTACTGTTCATTCTCGCCTACGCCGTGCTGGCCATACAAACCACCAATATTAATTATTGATTGATTGATTGATTGATTGATTGATTTTCAATCCAATTTGTGACAACCAAACCATTGGATCCGTGATACCATGACAACCAACCAAACTGGGAAGCTTGTTGTTTTTCAAGGTTTTCCCATTCATTCAAATTGTATCGGAACAATTCACTGGACAATCTCCATCATTCGGATCCACTCTTCATCTTGATGACCCAAAAAAAATGAACCACGGCCAAAACTATCTCCTGGATTGGATGATCATATTCCATGGGTAAACTGGCATTTTGTCGTTGTTGTTGTAGTTGTTGTTGAGATTGTTCCAGAAAAATTGATGTTGTTGTCCAACCATTTCCGCCCTCCACCCCCGCCCCGCCCACACACACACCATTCTAGCAACATCGGTATCCAACTTAAACCAAAACAATGGTCCAATTGGAAAAGTTGGGCCAACTTCCTATGGAACATGGCATTGAATCTGTATGTAATGTTGAAGCTGATCATTGATGATCCAATCGATTACGATGACATCGAAGAAAGTGATCGACCAACCAGAGCTTTGAACAATCTTTTGTTGGTTTTCACCGATATCTACGTTTATGCATCATTCTTGGTCAATACGATTACGTTCCATTCTTCAAGCGCCCAAATCCATCACCTAATGGGTCGGGCGCCATTCCATGCGGTCTATATACACAAACGCCATTCTGTTTTCATGTTCACCACCATCATAGTGGTCAGCGTGGTCGGATTTCTGGTGTTCTTTTGTTTTGGAGAAGAATACTTTTTAAACTTCGACGATCTGCTGGGAACCGCCCTAAGAGCCTTGTGCCGATTCTGTTTGCATGTGAATTTCTTCTTCTCCTGGGTGATCATACATTACATCAAATATGCCACATTGCAACGTCTTAACCAATCGTACCAAAGATTAGTACAGAAACGACAAGTGATCCTAACCAAGATATTGTTCGAAGAGATACGATTGTTGGCCGCCTATAACCGTGATGTTTGCCGATTGTTGTCCATGTCGATGATGATGTTTTTCCTATGTGGCATTGTGGACATTATCGTTTTGTTCTATTGGTTCCTGTTCGATGATGCTTTTCCCGGATCGATCGGATCGATCTGCATCAATTGGTCGTACTTGTTGTACATAGCCTGTTTGGACATGCGCATCGATCAAACATTGCAGAAATTGATCCGGAACCTGAGCGAACGACAACGATGGCTTGGTACATCGACCAACAACATTGGAATATTTGTTTTCATTGAACGTAGGAAAACACTGGAATTCTATGAAATATATCGATCGGATTTTCATATGCGTTTGTTTCAATTGTGTCGAGTGGATTTCGGCTTCTTTCTCGATTGTTTCCTATTCATGTTGTCCTTCATAGTGTTGTCTTTGCAAACCATGCATATTAATTGATTGATTGATCGATTTTCTAATGTAAAATTTGTCGCCCAATTAAAACCAATCGCTTCTAATTTGATCGTTGAATAAATTATCACCATGAACCTGCGACAATGTTCTGGCGAATAGCGCGTTGGCCGCCATTTCGAATCTTGAAGATTCTGTCAAAGATTCCTTGGATCCTCTGAGATAATGAACCAACAACAACAACAACAAGACCAAAATCATCTGCTCAATTGGATGGTCACGTTCTATGGGTAAAGGCTTAAAAAGCTTCCGGTTTGGATTTCTTAGATTCAATTTTTAACCCTCCACCATTGTGATTTCCCCTTTCCCTTGCCATCAGCCATTGTGGTTTACCGTTCAAGCCGATTCGTTGGTCCGATCCACGATGTTTGCTAACCGTTTCGATCAATTTGGCCATTATTCTGGGCTCGATCATCAGTTTCACCACAGACAATCTGATTCAATTGAATTTACAATTGAATCCGGAATTTCAAGAAAATGCACTGGATAAATTGCTGATGTTTTTCGGTTTGAACTATGTTATCGGGTTTTTCGTCATCAACTTGTTGACATTCTATTGTCGATGTTCGACGATCTTCAATCTGATGAGCAACAGATCATTCTTGTTGGTGTTCCAAAACAAACATCATTCTATGTTTGCCTTCGCTCACACCATCTTCATGACATCGATCATATTTATAATATCTGCCGGCACCAGATTTTGGAACCAATTGGCCAACAACTTTCCGGAAACTTGTCACACAATTTTCGTGATCTGCTTCCGTTTTACGGTTCATGTTAATTATGTTTCCCCATGGCTGGTGTTGTACTACATCAAATATGGAACTTTGGAACGTATCCGAATGTTGTACGAACAATTTGTCCGCCAACAAACCCCGGGGATTCGTGGAACAAAGATTCTACTGGAAGAGATCAAATCGTTGGCCCGGGTTAATCTTCGAACAAGCCAACTATTGTCCATGTCGTTGTTGATATTCATCGTTACCGTTATATTGGACATTATGGTGCTGTTTTTTTGGTTCTTTGGCAACCGAAACTTTTTGCCCATCATCAGCATGGTGATCACCAATTGGTTTTATTTGCTTTATGTGGTCATTTTGGATTTTCAAATCGACCACATGCTCCGTAAGATGATCGAAGAAATCAGCCAACGACAACCATTGCCATCGTCGACCAGATTAAAACATTCGGGGAAGAAGATTATTCCCTCGATCCAACGACGGAAGACCATGGAATTGTATAAGCTATACGTGTCGGATTTTCATACAACATTGTTTCAGCTATTCAGAGTGGATTACATGTTCTTGCTCGATTGTACATTGTTCATGTTGTCCTATATTGTTTTGGCCTTTCAAACCAGACAATATTGATCGCTCTTCACAACACCTTTTCTAAATTGGATCCAATTAATTGGGCTAATTAATATCAATCATCATCAATCCCGAAATAATTGTTCCACTTTCTGCCATCAACAACAGTTCATCAATACGACAAGTTGCTGGCAGAATCGGACCAATGATGGACCAAGAAGATTCGACCAACCATTTGCTCAACTGGATGATCATGTTCTACGGGTACGGGTATTTATGATTTATCCAATGTTGATACTAAATTTCCGGTCTTGATTACAGCAATAGCGGTATCCAATTGAAATGTTGGTCGAATTGGCCCAACGTCCTTTGGAACATTGCCATCAACCTGATGGTATTCCTAAAGTACTACTTGGCCAATCCAGTGGCCACCGAAAATCTGGAAGCCTATCAACAATCGCATGCTGCACTGAATCAATTACTATTATTCTTCACCAAACATTATATAATAGCATTCTTGTTGGTCGACATGATCACCTATCATATGCTAGGGCCACAGATCCACCGTTTGATGAGCTGGCGATCATTCGCCATGGTGTACCGAAGCAAATATCATTCCCGGCTGGTGTTGACCATCGTAATCTTCGTGACCATGGTGGTGTTTCTGTCGTTTTCTGGCCTCGGATCTTGGGAAAACATTCCGACTAATCGGCCACTTCCGATGCTGTTCAAAACCACCTGTAGATATTTGGCCAATCTTAACTACTATTTTTCCTGGATCATTTTGCACTACGTCAAATACGCAACGGTTCAACGTTTAGGGGCGTTACAAAACGAATTCTCGGGTGGGCGGAATCCTTTTCCAAACGCCCACCAAACAGGCGCCATTTTCAAAGAGGTCAAATCGTTAGCATACCATAATTGGCGAATAAGCCAGATATTGTCCATACCGTTGCTGTTGTTCGTGTTCTGCGGTGTGGTGGACATTATCGTCCTTTGCTATTGGTTTCTGTTTCAGGATTTCTTCCTATACAGCCTGTTACAAGTGGCCATCAATTGGTTTTACATGTTGTACATTGTACATTTGGACGTGCAAATCGATCGAACTCTCAAACGGTTGTTCCGGCAGATCAGCCAACGGCAACGATGGCATCAATCAGGTCGAATGGCATCCATTGTGGGCGGTGATGTGGGCAATTTTAAAAAATTCAAATCAAAAACCATCTGCTATATTGAAAGCAAAAAAACGTTGGCCTTCTACGACCTATACCATGAAGATTTCCATATTACATTGTTTGAATTATGTCGTTTGGATTTTATGTTCTTTTTCCAATGTTTACTATTCACAGTGTCCTATTCGGTGTTGGCCATACAAACCACCGATATTGATTGGTGAATAATAAATTCGAAAACAAATTAATTATACACACCTTGGTAAAAAGGACCCGCATTGACCTTTCGATACCTGTTATTATGAAATGTTTTGAAATGCAAGCCTTGTCAGCCGCAGCCTTGGCAGACCATCATTTTGGATCAAGATCCAAAATTCAAAACAACCTTGGTCATGGAACCGAACCACTTGCTTAACTGGATGATTACGTTTTACGGGTATTCGAAAATATCTTGGCGATTTTTCACTGATTCTATTCCCGAATTTGTTTGCATCTTTCTAGCCACGTCGGTTTCCAACTGATGCCCGTACAATGGTCAAACTGGAAGAGTTGGCTGAACATCACCGCAAATATCGCCATCAACTTGATCATATTCTTAAGGTGCTTGTTGAAGAATCCGATCCCAGCAGAAACTTTGGAAGAATTTCATCCGCCACAAGTAGCATTGAATAAAATGTTGCTGTTGTTCACCAAAAATTACATCATAGCATTTTTAGCGGTCAACATGGTAACGTTCCATTTTCAAGGTAGACAGATTCTTCAATTGATGAGCTCAAGATCCTATTGGTTGGTCTATCGACAAAAACACCATTCGGTGTTGGTGTTCACCATCATCCAAATTGTAACCATGGTGTTGTTTACGATGTTCGCCACCTCGATTGGTGATTTGTCCTCGGACAATCCATTCTCGTTACCATTCTCGCTATTCTGTAGATATGTGACCAATCTTCATTATAGTTTTTCGATGATCATCTTGTATTACATCAAATATGCGACACTAGTACGATTGGATAAGTTAAGCCAGAAGGGTTGGGCTAAAGCCACTTGCTTGACGGTTCTTTTCGTAGAGATCAAATCGTTGGCCCATCACAATGTTAGGATTTGCCAGATACTATCACTTCCGTTTATGATGGCCCTGTTCAGTAATGTTGTCGAAGTAATCATCATTTGTTACTGGTTCCGGTTTGACGAAGTATTCTTGCTGGCCATGAGCCAGGCGCTTTTCAACTGGTTTTGCCTGATCTACATTATTCACTTGGACATGCGGATCGATCATCGTCTGAAGGCATTGTTCATGAAGATCAGCGACCAACAACGATGGTCGTTCCGGAAGTTGGTCGGTAATC
The DNA here is from genome assembly GCA_025882695.1 of Amerodectes protonotaria. Lineage (NCBI taxonomy): Eukaryota > Metazoa > Arthropoda > Arachnida > Sarcoptiformes > Proctophyllodidae > Amerodectes > Amerodectes protonotaria. Next base: position 10,224 of record JAOZJS010000636.1, read on the forward strand.
TCACCAATTTCGGCGAATACAGATCAACCATCAGGGCTTATGTTGAAAGCAAAAAAACCATGGCCTTCTATGACCTGTATCATCTGGATTTTCATGTTAACTTGTTTGAATTGTGTAGACTAGATTTTCTATTCTTTTTCGATTGTCTACTGTTCATGGTAGCCTATGCTCTGCTGGCAATACAAACCACCGATATTGATTGAATAAATGTCAATGTTAATTGTCGCTTGAAATTAATTGAGAATCAATTAAACATATTTTCTCTGGTGGTAATTACCTTCATCATCATCGACCAATAATAAAAGTGTTGCCAGCTTCTATGTCGTTCCACCTAATGCCAATCGAATGTTAGTTTGGCCAAAATTTGGCCACGAACAAAACTCACTTGGATTTTTGAAATTTCGGAAACGCCGATTGTCGATGGATCAAGAACCGAACCATCTGCATGATTGGATGACCAAGTATTTACGGTAAGATTCTATTTTGGATTTTCATGGAAACAATCGCATGTCTGATCGATGGGTTTTCGACGTGTTTTCCCCGGCTGCTGCAGCATCATCTGCCTCCAAACGGAACCGATACGCTGGTCACACTGGAAAAGTTGGCTGAGCTTCATAATAACGATCGTCATCAACGTGAATGTGTTGTGGCAATATTTTCGGCGACAATTCGAACCGGACAATGCGGATCAAAAAGATCATCCACAAGTAGCATTGAATAATTTGATGATGTTCTTCGCCAAGAATTACATCTACATATATATATTGATCAACATGATGGTACAGTATCGTGATGGCCCGGAAATACATCGATTGATGAGCCAGCGACCATTTTGGATGATCTACCGTAGCAAACGTCATTCATTGAATGTCTTCATCACCATACAGATGATAACCACGGCACCATTCATAACATTCTTTTTCTTATATGCCATAAAATTAGATCCATCCGATCCATTTTTCATAATCTTGGAAACATATTGCCGATATTTTGTTACGGTTAGCTTCTTTTTTGCCTGGCTAATCCTACATTATTTCAAATATGCGACATTGGAATATTTGAAACTGTTGCATGAGCAAAACATCCAGAATCGTTACACGATTGATGCCCCAAGGATTTTCGAACAGATCAAATCTTTAGCCCAATATAACCATTCTATTGTGAAAATATTATCACTTCCGTTGCTTTTTTTCGTGTTCTGCATGGTCGTCGACATTATCTTTATGTTTTACTGGTTTTTATCTCATGAATATTTCACCTACACCATTGGTTCGTTTCTGCTGAATTGGGCCTATCTATGTTACATAATATGGATGGATCTTCGGATAGACGAAACGTTGGCAAAGATTGTTCGCCATGTTTCCGAACAACATCTACGATGGCCATCGAGGATCCTTGGCCACCATTATCAACAGAACAAGATTTCGGGAAAACCTCGAGACAGGATCATCGCCTATATCCAACAAAAACAGATATTGGAATTTAAAGAAATCTATAGGTCGGATTTTCACATAACCTTGTTTCAATTGGTTCGGATGGATTTTGAATTCTTTCTCCATTGTTTCCTGTTCATGTTGTCCTATGTTGTGCTCAGTATTCAAACACAAATTATCGATTGATTGATTGATTGGTTTTTTGACATGTTCTTAATTGAAAAATCAATAAAGTATCAATCGTCCAGGTGTTGACTATTTTCGGCTCATTCGGAATTCATTCACAAGTGAGACTCACGAATGAGAATCATGGTCCCGAAAAGTGCAAACGGACCTCCTCTCAAGAACCATCTCCTACACTGGTTCATAGGGTTACACGGGTATGACCTTGAAATTAAAAGTTGATCTATTTAAAATTGACCATTTTTTTGTTCCCCACCTTTGAATTTCGAAAGCAACCTCGGTTTCCAGTTGAAACCAAAACAATGGTCAAATTGGAAGAGTGTGGTGAACATTGTTTGGAATGCAATGATCAATTTGTTTGTCTTGAATTACATAAACTTTACCAACACACTGACCAGTGATGATGATTTCATGATAACCGACAACAATCAACCATTGAAGAATTTCATGCTATTCTACTTTAACGGTTATACTCACGGATCGATCATCGTCAATTATCTGCATTTGTTTTATCTAGGTGACCGTATTGGACGATTGATGGACAATCAATCGTTCACCATGGTATATAGAAATGTTGGAAAATCCATTCTGGTGTTTACCATCATGTGGTTGGTGATCGTCGGCTTGTCCATCAACTATTTTTGGGTGGTTTACTACAATTTCATCGAGATCGGTATGCCCATGGAGTTTTGGGAATTTTTCTCCATCATCCGTTTCTTCAACATGTACTACAATCCAAAGTGATGGTGTTTCCGCTGGTGATTGTCCACTACTTCAAATACGCTACCGTTGATCGGATGCATTCAATCCTGGACGAATCCAATGAATCAAGTAATTCAAAAACACTGGTACTGGTGGAAGAAATCAAACAATTATCCTTCTATAATCGAAAAATGTCCCGACTAATATCATTGCTTTTGATCGGATTTTTCATCACATACACGGCCGACATATTGCTCGTGTTCTATGCTTTCCTTAATCGTGAAGGATTCTACTATAACTTACTATTCGATTTGATCATTGCCGTTTATCTTGTTTACGACATACATTTGGATTATCAGATTAAGGACAGTTTTCAGAAAATAACCGACAATTTTCAACGAAACAAACGCTGCATCCGGAAATGGCTGGGTGTAAAACTGGCAAAACGACTGAAAAACAGCCTGTTAATATATGATGTGCAAGAATTTCAGGAAGCCTACCAACCGGATCTAAACCTGAACCTATTCCAAATATGTGATGTTGATTTTGAATTCTTGTTGAACTATGGTTTGTTCACTTTGGCCTATATTGTATTGATGATACAGACCACCAATTATTGATTGATTGGTTGATCGATCGATCAATGTGTCAGTTCGGATGAGAATAAATTTTGCTCTAATATTGATCTTGTCAATTAATTATAGTTTCCGGCCTTCAAAAGGTGTTTATGTTTGTGTTTTCATTATTGCCATCATCTCAAGGTGGCCAGACCCTATGATGAGATGGAACACGCACTTTTCCGAAAGCAATTTTGCAGAAGCGTTTGGTTTTTTTTTTCACAGAATCATCGACAAACCAACCATGGCAAACACCGGACACGCGGCTTCTTTGCGGCAAGCTCCGGACGAAACCAACCATTTTCGAAATTGGTTCATCAATTTGCTCGGGTAAGACATTGGTCAACATTTTTGTGTTCATTAATTGAAAAAAAATTTGTTCCCCTCAGTAATTTTGGCATACAATTGAAACCAAAACGATGGACCGAATGGACGAGTATAGTGAATATAGTGGCGAACATTATAGTGTTCAGCATGGCAATGTACGGCTCATCCTATATCCATAGTTTGTTCGTAACAGAAGAATCAGGATTGGCTAATGAGAAGGAACGAGCGACCACCCCACTGGTCAGATTGTTCTATATGGGTTTGTCTTGCTATCCACCGTTCACCATGGCTTTCAGTTTTGTTCACTTATATTTCTATGGACAGCCCATCAGCCAACTGATGGGAGAACGAACGTTTTCGTTAGTCTATCAAAATTTAAGCCCATCCCTTGTCGTCTTCTCGCCAGCTCCCGTGCTAACAGTATACTGGCAGATAGTGATCTGTCTTCATGCAAAAATTATGCTCGACGCAGATTTTCTGATTTTCTTATTGGTCGCCACCTACTTTAGCATTGTTTTCATATTCGCTTTGTTAACCGCCCATTATTTTAAGTACGGCACCTATAAACGAATCAGTGAAATTAGGAAAAATGTTTTAAAAATGAAGAAAAAAGCGATTTTCGAAGAAATCAGGACATTGGCCGAATGTAACCGCCAAATCCATGATCTTCTCTCGTGGCTTTTGATCATATTTTTATTTTGTTTCACGTTAGACACAATGCTTACATTCTTTGCATTTGCAGTTAACGATGCAGTAATCTATGGTTTGTTCTACGATGCTTGCATTTGGTTGTATCTGTTCTACATAGTCTATTTGGATCACCAAATCCAAATAGAACTGGCCGCCATTTTTGATAGTATCATCCAACAAAAAGATTTGATCCGTAAATCCAATCAATTGAATTTGAGCATTTTGTCCCGTTTGAGATTCTATTGTGAAACATTCCGGTTGAAAGCCATGTTCGAAATCCATGCTCACGATTTTCGTTGGAACATTTTCCGATTGTGCACGTTGGATTGCCAATTCATTTTGGACTATTTCCTTTTCAGTTTAGCTTATATTGTTTTGACCATTCAAACCTCTAATTATTCATAGAAAACATGTAATTTGTCAATCATTAAATGAAAAAAAAAACACTTACCCCCACATATTCTGATCGATCCAAATTCTTGCTATTTGTCAAAACTGAACTGGCAATATTCTGATGTTATTCATGCTAAGTTTGCCAAAAAAGCAACATTCATGCTAAAATGTCCCGTAAAAACCATTTCTACGTTTGGTTCGTGAATCTGTTTGGGTAAGCCAGCCAGTGAGGGTTAACGATTTCCGGATGATTTAGTTTAACCCCCCAACATCCGTTTCCTTTGGGCTAACAGTAATCTTGGCATACAGCTCAAACCTAAACGATGGTCAAAATGGTCCAGTGTGTTAAACATGATGATCAATGCTCTCATCAACATCGAGGTTTTCTACAAAGTATCCGAAACCAATAGTTTCTTTTTGGTAAGAGAAAACAGCTCCCAATTCATGAATCAAGGACCATTGGTCCATTTTATGCTCATCTTCATCACATGGTTCACCCATTTCATGTTGATCAGCAATTGCATTTATTTGTTCATCTATGGACCATCGATTGGGCGATTGATGAATTGTGATTCATTCGCGTTTGTCTATTGCGACCGGAAGCAATCGGCTTTGGTTTTCTTTTCAACACTTTTGTTATTAATCGATTTGATGATCGCTTATTGGCATACTGTTTTCACTGAAGAATATCAACATCTCACTTGGCTGGGACATTTCTCGAAATTGTTCAGCATGTTCTTCACCAGTCTGGTGTTCATATTTCCATTGATTGTTCTCAAATACTTCAAACATGGCATAAGAGAGAGAATCAGCAAACAATACGAACAGCTTGAACAAAATGGTTGCCTTGGATTTTGGAACACCATGGATGAAATCAAAAAATTGTCCAACTATAATCGTGAATTGAATCAACTATTGTCGATGATTTTGGCACTATTTTTCGTGTCCTTCACTTTGGACATATTACAAGTGTTATATGCACTGGCATTCAGCAAACAATTCATCTATGGCCTTGCCTATGATGCAATCGTGTGGGCGTATCTTGTCCACACGATCTTCATGGACCACCAGATTCGGCACCGGTTCCGGAAAATCATCGACCATTGGATCGATCAACATGATCTGGTCGAGAAATCCAATGACCCTGGATTGGATTTCCGCAAAAGACTCAAATTTCATTTGAAATTGATATATGTCGATGAATTATATCGGATATATTCGGAAGATTTCCATGTGACCCTCTTCGAAATGGTCAATGTTGAATATAGATTTTTGATGGATTTTTTCCTTTTCATTCTGGCCTATTCGGTATTGACCGTGCAAACTTCTCATTATTGATTCCATCGATCCTGGATCAATCAATAATAACCGTTAATAATATGTTAATGAATTATCAATTAAAATAATAACAATGTTTCGTTGTTCCAATGTCAAGTTTGAGGTGCCAAAAAAACACGCACACTGCGCCGTTGACATTGCTTGCGGTAACATTGAAAACCACCGATACCCGAACCGAGACTCGAGTATCCGGGAAAAAAATGCCGAAAATTTACCATGGAAAAGAGGAGGAAAATCATCTGTACAAGTGGATGATCTGGTCATCCGGGTAAGATTTGGTATTTATGGCCTTGGGCCGAATCGTTCTTTAAATCGAATCCAACCTATACAGATGCTGTGGAATACAATTGAAGCCAAGATGTTGGACTAACTGGAAAAGCGTACTGGACATTGTGTTGAACATAATCATTGCCATTGTGTTGTTGGCCAATGCTGTCCATTCGAACATTTTGATGGTGGACGATGAATTTCGAATCAATCAAACCAAAAAACCATTGGAGAATTTATTGTTGATCATTCTTAATTATTATCTTGAAGTGTTGATTGCATACAATGCAATATGTTCACAATTCTTTGGTCCAACCATCAATGGTTTGATGTTGGAACCAGAATTTACCTTGGTCTACCGTGACCGCCGACAATCGGCCATGGTTTTCTCTTATATGTCTGCGTTTGGATTCATTTTGTTCATTTCTTATTTTAACACGACCGAAATGGACACTTTCAGCCTGGGAACATTCTCATCATACTGCTTGCAAGCATTTTTGGTCTATATGTTGAATGTGAATTTTTACATATTCTGGATGATCCTTCACTATGTAAAACAAGCCACCTTGGTCAGATTGAAATTCCTTCTGGATCGATACAATGCTGACGATCAACCGGAAATCGATTCCAGGCCAATGTTTGATGAAATCAAACGATTGGCCAATCATAACCGAAACTTGCATCGATTGTTAGCAATGCCGTTGATTTTGAATTTTGTTTGTTTGGTGGCCGACATTCAATGGATATTTTATTCGCACGTGTACGGCAAAAATACCTTAATCAATTTTGTTTATGAAATGTTCAGCATGATCTACACCGGATATGTGATCTATTTGGATTCACAGATCGGTATCGTTTTCGAACGAATCCTCAACAACATCATCGAACGCGACAATTCAATAATGATGATGGACAATTCGGTCGTCGGTAGTCGTACGAAACGTAAACGTTCTGAATTAACCACATACCATTTTATTTATCGGCTGAGAATGCATTCATTCTACGAAATTTACGTCGAAGATCTTCATCTTGATATTTATGATTTATGCAGAATCGATTTTGTATTCTTTCTTGATTGTTGTCTGTTCATAATGTCCTATTCAGTGTTGACAATTCAAACTTCGGATCAGCATATACATTGAATACTGATGTTGTCATCGAAACGGTTGACACACTTGGCACAGGTTATAATTAGCATAAATAAAGATAATAATAATAACTCGAGGTACATTCGAGGTTTTCGAGGACCACAGTCCAAAGTTCCGTAATCCGCCCTCGGGAAATGTGCCCTAACCATGGTAAAAGCGGGCCCCAAAAAGGTCGAATGTTGCAAATGTTCGTTGATTATTTCGGGTAATGTGAAGGCTCAAACCAAAACGAAAAAAGATTCGAATTTTCAGTCTAAACATTCGAATTCGAATTTCGAATCTAAACATTCGAATTCGAATTTTAACTATTTTTTCTCCTGTTTAACCCTCACGTTTCCCCATTCGCTTAACCCTTTGGCAGATTCATCGGTATCCGAACCGCGCACATCAACAACAATGATGATGGTGATGGCAGGTGGCGATCTTATTTGAAATTAGCCTGGAATGTTTCATCATTCCTATTGGCTGTGGGCGTGTTTATAAATACGGAAGTAGAATTATGGATCGATTACCAAACGGACCGGATGCGGAATGTATTCTTGAAGATATTCTATCGGATCTATGAGCATATGTATGAAACAACGTACACAATGGTTACAATTTATTTGTTTTTCAAAGGTCCCAAACTGGTGAAACTATTGACAAATGAATTGTTCCAAGAAGTTTATGATTCGAACATCCACACTGGTCGTTTAGTGAACTGGTTCTTTTTGTTGTTCATCCACGGTACATTTTTACTGTTCAATCGACGTTTGTTTTCAATCGAATCGTTCCTTAACGGTAGCCTGATCACCTACTATGTGGTGTATAGCCATCAATATGCATACTTGCTGGTGTTCTACTATGTCAAATATGCTACCATGGCGCAGATCGCCAACGATTATCACCGGTTCCGGCAGACACCGGAAGACCATCAATTTAACCAGCGGTTGACCGACAAGTTCTGTTCGTTGGCTCGTTTGAACCAGCAAATCAACGATCTGCATGCGTTGCCGTTCTTCTTGAACTTTTTCTGCAATACTTTCGATTTGATGGCCACCGTGGTGAACCTATCGCAAAATAGCAACAATTGGCAAATTAATTCGTTTTATTTTACGTTGATCACCGTATTTTTCATACAATTATCTCGTACGTGCGAAACCATTGGTCGAATCATCCAAATGATTCGACGGGATTTGGAAGATGTGGAATTTTGGAAGAAGCTGCGGCAAAAGAGATCCAGAAAAGTGTTGATACGCTTGTACGAGATCGATGTGTACGAGGATTGTTTCCGTATGAATTTTTACCGAATTGTCATTTTTGATGTACGATTCTTGTTGAAAACCTTTTGTTTTATCACCATCTATTCAATGTTGATCATCCAGACACGATACGATGAGCCGGCCACTGTTTGACCATGGCCAATTTAGCTAAATAAACTAATAAATTAATTAATTGAATTATTAATTAATAAATTTGAATCGATCCAAAAATTTGGTTGCCATTGAAACCAAATGAAACGGAAACACACAGACTTGCCTGTTTCCAAGTATAATTATCATAATTAGCCTCGAATCTAGTCGGCGGCGAATGTACCATCCATGATCTGATGTTGAATGTCAGTGAATGGTTGCCGCAACTACAACAACATCCGCAAGTAAAAATGGTTCCACTATCCCCAATTCCGGATGCAATTTCAGAAGATGGTGGTCCGGTGGTCACAACCCGATCGTCAAAGGGGTTATTGTTGCGTCTGTTCTGCAACTACTATGGGTAAGGCGCGTTCGATTTCGAATTTTAATTTTTACATGTCGGCCATAATTATTAACCCTTGGCGGACCGTAGGCATATTGGATTGCATACCGAACACTTTGATCGTAGGCGGTGGCCAACAATGGTGGTGTTCGCTTGGAACACCGTTGTTTTGGCCACCGTTTTCTATGCATTCTTGAGCAATGAATCCAAACGTTGGATGGACTACAATACGGACCGGATGGCCAATCTATTCTTGAAGATATTCTATCTTACCTATGAGAATGAATTCGAAACAGTATTCATGGTGGTATCGTTGTATTGGATATTCAAGGGGGCCGATATGGTCCAATTGTTGGCCAACGATCATTTGACACAGGCATATGATTTTGATCCACGTACCAGTTGTTTGATATTCCTGGTGGCCATCCTGTTCATCAACGGCACCTATGTGGTGTTCTACTGGAGCCTGTTGACCTGGTCCAATGTTCTGAACGGAAGGATAACATCCTACTACGTGCAATATAGCCACCATTTCATCTTTTCACTGGTCGTGTTCTATGTTAAATATTCGACCCGAAAACAGATCATGGATGGCTTCCGCCGGTTTCAGCTGGATCCATACAACCTACAAAATGATCGTTATTTGATCGAAAAAATCCAATCATTGGCCCACTTGAACCACCGGATCAATGTCCAATATGCTTGGATTTATTTCCTTCATTTTGTATGCGATGTGATCGATGCTATTGCGGTGATTGTCAATTCACCAGCGGATTCTTCCGGTTTGATCGTCGATGTGCCCTACTTTGTCTATCTAACGTTGATGCATTCGTACCAGGCGAATCTGACCGAATCGGTGCCTAGAATCCTGGTACGGATACCGAAAGTTTTGGATGATTCCGGATTTGATAAACGTCTTAAACAATACAAATACCGGAAGATCTTTTTGAAACTATACGAAATAGATATTTACGCTGAATATTTTCATCTAAACCTGTTCAATATTTGCTATTTTGATTCACGATTTTTATTGGACACCATTTGTTTCATATCCACCTATTGTATACTGGTCATACAAACACAATCCGGATATGTGGTCGAAAGAAATCATCAGAATAATTGAACAACAACAAAAATAAAATTTTCTGATCCAGTAACCCCACCCCTATGTCCTCCCCGTCCTCCCTCATATTCACACCCTACACATCACACATACTCGCCACGCCCACATATCGATCCATTTATGTATTACATAACAACAACAACAACAACAATATTTGCTATTATTCTCTATAATAATTGTTTTTCTCTTTTGGAATATAACAAAACAAAAACGTTAAGTTGAGTTGTCGGGCGACAACAATATTCTCTCCCGGATTCTTGGATCGAAATTCTTCTCGTGTCGAAACAAGGACATTCTTGAATCGGGACCAAATCGGGACTAAACGAACCGGGAACCGAAAATTCGGTAACCAACGAACGAACGAACGAGATGTCCGTGTCCGGAAACAATCCAAAAAGCCAATTGATGACGTTGTTCTGTAATTATTTTCGGTGATTTTTCGTTCGAATTTTATGATGTAACAAAATTTTGGTTGAAATTGAAATTGAAATTGAAATATTATCCCGGATTATCTCTCTCAACCACAGGTATTTGGGCTTACAAACCGATCCGGTGGACCGTAACCATTGGAAAAGTGTTGGCAATCTATGCTGGAACCTGACCATTTATTCGTTGAGTTTTTACTATTTTTGGTTCTGCCGTGAACGTTTCCAATTTATCGAAAATGACCAAGAAGATTTGAATAATGCATTCTTGAATTTTTTCTACAATATCCTCGATAACATCTACGAGCTAACCTATTCACTGCAAGCAGTGTATTTCTTCTTTTTTGGACCGGAAATCGTCAACCTCCTAAACGAACCACTGTTGACCAGTGTGTATGAAACCCATAGCCGGCGGATATTCTGGTCGATCATGTGGTTGATCAATTTCACATATGTTTCGTTCTATTATGATTTGTTCGATTGGAAAACGATCAAAAACGTTGAGCATCTTTTAGCACCGTTGGCATACTATGCGCTGAATTTGCATCAATATTTACATTTGATGATCACACATTATGTAAAGCAAGCAACTTATGTTCAGTTGAACAAATGTTTCCGGTTGTTCCAAGAGGATCCTTTCAATCCGATGATCAATGGATATTTGATCCGCACCGTAAGATCATTGGCCAACATCAATATCAAAATGAATCGTTTGTTTTCGATCATATTCGCCATGAACTACCTGTGCTCGGTATTCGATCTGACCGTTTCGTTGGTGGATCTAACACGGACATCCATCGGTTTTTGGCAGAATTTCTCCTTTCTGCTCATAACCACCGTGTATACTATCTACTTCCTGCACAAGGATGATCGCATCCAAAGTTTGGTGGAGCAGAACCGAAAATTCATGAATGATCCAAGACTGTTGCTCAAGATGACCAGCGATAGTGGTCTTCGAAGATTATTCTGTAAATCCTTCGAATTACAAATCTATTATGAATATTTTCAATTGAACATTTTTGATTTGTTTGTTGTTGATTTGAGATTTTTCCTGAACACTTGCTGTTTGGTTTCAATGTATTGTGTGCTGATCGTGCAAACTAGTTAGATCGAATTTTTTTTGAAAAAAAAAACAAATTCATTCGAATTCGAAAAATCATTCCAATTCGAATTCCTATTTCCACAAACAAGAGTCAACCTAAGTTAAAATAGCTGTTTTCCAAGTTGCTCGCGCACATTTTCCAGTGTCTGTTCAGAGATTTACATTTTTGCTTTTTATTTGTCTCGAATTTCGAATACCGTTTGCTGGAGTGTCAACATTTTGATAAAAAAAATCAATATTTTCCCGACAATAACATTACAATTAATATGTCGACAGATAATAGGCAACAAGAATCGTACGGCCCAAAGCCATGGGTTGAACAAGAAGTGCCATTCGCTTGGGAGACAATTGAAGACGATTTTGTGGAATTAATTTTGGAATTGCTTCCAAATGAAAACGAATATTACCCGTTTTATGCTAATACACTTTACAAAAGGCTCAGTTCACATTCATTGGACTATTTGTTTAATAAATATTGTCAGGGTAAATTAGGTTCGTATTTGAAAATTCAACCAGAACAATTGCATGAATATTGTCCGCGGTTGGTGTTGAAAATTCTTCAAGAAATTCAAACAGAAGATAATTTAAAGAAATTCCAATGTGATTTTGAAGAATATGAATTTATCGAGGCAAAAAGAAGAAACATCCAATTAAGTAAAACGTTTTATTATTTCAATTGGTTAACGTTTATGATTTTAAGACGATTGTTGGCAAAAAGAACATTGAGATCACGGCTATATTTGTTAAGCGTCGCCAGAAGAATTTACAATGATATTTTGACCATTTTAAAATTGAAACCCAGCGAATACATAATGAGAATCGATAATGATTGGATTGATTATTTTTTCGATAGATATGATCCAGTTTTTGTACTCCGACGTACTTTTTCTGATTGGGCACCAAGTTTTGAACAATTGAATTCAATGTCCGAACGAAATATTTCATTATTATCATTTTTGGATTTAAAGGTTGGAACTCCACTAAAACCTCAAAAATTACCTCAATTGACCTTATTGGAATCAAGCAAGAAAGTGACTATACCAAACATTACCCTAATGCAATTTCGAAAAAGTTTAACATATGTATGTGTGGACTCGACCTCTCGGATGACTTTCGTAGATGATGATGATGTGGCTACTGAAGTCGGGTTCCTTTCTGAAATGAAAATAACGAGAAATTTAGAACCGGAAATCGATTTCCAGCATCAATTCACTATTGACGACTTGACTTTTCAATGGGATTTGACAACGGACCAATTTATTGATATTTGTGATTGTTTAAAAGAAGATTGTGTTGGATGTTATCAACAATGTCCCAAATGTGGCCAGAAAAAATGCTTTGCAATATGTCGTTCGTTACCGGAATATTATTTTGACAATATTTTTGTCCATTATGATTCATTTGAAGATAAATTGGAACCTTTGGAAAAGCCAAGATTTAAACATTTTGTAACTTATAAACTGCCTGATACATACACATTGGAACGAAATGGTTCCAAATCCAGCAAGGTTGTCATCAAAGAAACATATATACCAGGAACGGATTATGGTAACAATATCATTCATCAAACTATTAAATCTAAAAATCAAAGTTCAAAAATATATGCAAAAAAGAATGGAACTCCGACACCACCACCACCGCGACCTCCTCCTCCTTCTCCTCCACCATCACCAACAAAACCATCCATCGAAATGCCGATCGATTTCCGTGTTGATGCTAATCTTATTTGATGATGATGATGATGATGATGATCTCCGAACCAAACGGAATTTTGTTTGGTTCTCTCCAGTTTTATCCATGTTTATAAGTGTATTTATAGTTTTTAGTATAAATAAAACTCAAATAAAAATTTTCCGGAAAAAGCCACGAGTGTTTGTTGTTTCCGAGAATTCTGATCCAGAATCCGATTCGTGGTGAATTGGTTTTGTTTTGTTTTTTTGGTTCAGCACATGGCGCCATCGGCGGCCCTAGCAACAGCCGAACCAATAATTTCGATGATGATGATGATGTTCCTCTCTTTTTGGATCGATCCAATTTCTATATAGACAGAGGATTCAGACGATAATACGAGCAATTATTTCGGTTACCATGTGGCTTGCTTTGTCTTGGACATAATTTTTTCTTTTGTGTCGTGTTGTTGTCTTGTTTCATTTTCAACAACAACAACAATTTGTAGTTGGTGTGTGTGTGTTTTGCAATTATTTCAATTCAATTCGTTCCATTTCATTTCATTTTATTATATTTAAACTATGTCACTAATTCAAGCTGTTGTCCTTGAAATACCGCAACAACAACAGAAAACAATTATCGAATGAGATGATGAGAAAAAACAGAGAAAGTCACCAACAACACAACACAGGCGGCTATATACACACTAGATGTCGTGTTTGAAACAGAAGCACATTTGCCGCTACCATCACCCCACAAACGCACACACGGACAACCACTAGCATGCCTGTACATACCACCAGTGTGGTAGTGGCCAAATTCGAAGGGAGCACGCCAATTGAGCGCACGCACTAGCGCGTTCCCTTTAGCACGCGTGCGATAGGATTCTGCGCGCTATCGCGAAAGGAGACGAGCGCGCGAGCAATAGACGCGAG
>JAOZJS010000637.1:0-24290 GCA_025882695.1 Amerodectes protonotaria
TTGTAGGCTAATAGGATTTTGAATATAACGATGATCATAATCGAATGACCAGGATGATGTCCAACAAAAGCAACAATATCGTTCATTTTCGATGTAACAGGACCATCGAACCATCGTCGAACCTAGAAACATCGTCGATGCGGATAAGGAACCAAACAGTATTGTGTATCATCCACATAGCAACCAGGATTAGCAACCAGTGGTCCGCCCACTATCAGGCAGCACATTTCTCTACAAACCAGAGCAAACGAAGCCCTATATTCCCCTCCTCTCACTCTCGCAGATTGGACGAGACACACACAACACTATAATAAAGCGATGCGATGTAAAGCGAATGATCAGCTTTTCCAACCAGTACAGTCTGACGCTTGCCAGTGCTTGTCTTAACATGTTTGTTGACGCCTATAACAACCGTTCGCCCCTCTCTCTGATTGGTCCACCAGTGATCGTTTGGCTTGATGACGAGTGACACTATAACCAATAGAAGAGGAGGTGCATCCCTCTCTCGCTCTCGCTCGCACCAGTGATGGTTTGACTCGGTGACGAGACACACTATAAACAGTAGAAGAGGAGGTGCGTCCCTCTCGCTCTTATTGGCCCAACAGCGATCGTTTGGCTTGATGACCAGGCACACTATAAACAGTAGAAGAGGAGGTGTATCGCTCTCTCTCTCTCTCTCTCTCGCTCTGATTGGTGGTCGCTCAATTAACTGGGCAAGACTAACTAACGACGACGACGACGACGACGCAGATCAACGACGATAAATTTGTTCAAGGCAAAGAGAATACAGAAAATCGGAAATCCAGAAACAAACAAACGAGAACAAAAAAACAATAGAAACATCAAAGATAATGTCGTGGGGGGGGAGCGAATCTAAATGATGGTCATTATCCATCATTTTGACCATCATCATTATCATTATCCTCGACGGAAACAACATACACACAGATATCTATGCTATGGCAGAGATGGCCAGGAGATAATTCTGGATCCGATAAGATCCATCTTTTTCAAGGATCTCTCCTCAAGAAACTGGATTTACATAATTTAGGTAACACTTTTTTTTGTTTTGCTTTGCGTCTTGTTGCAATAATTACTTGATTCCTGATTGTTGGTTGTTGGTCGAAGTTGTGAAACGAAAGATTAGGCAAAACAAGGCAAGGCAAGGCAATGCGAGGCAAAGCAAGCAAGGGCAGGAATGGCAAAATCAGATCAACTAGATGATATTTAATTTAATTAGGTATCATTACTACACTGTTAACTAAACAATCTTCGTCTTCTGGGTCTTCGTCTTGATCCTCGTTGAATCTTCGACTTCAATTACAAACATTACAATCAGGAATGTAAATCTCCGTCTTTAGCGTTGTTGTTGTTGTCCGACAAACGACGACGACACAATCAACCAACTAACCAACCAACCAAGCAAGCGAACGAAGATCAACCAACACACCGCGGCCAACAACATTTCTCGAAGCGTTTCGATTATCCACCACACACACAAACACACACACCAGCAACAAATTACACAACAAGAGGACACCTGGTTTAAGGCGAAAAAAAACACAAAATCGACAAACGGACGAACGGACGAACGGACGAAGATCGTCGGTCGTTGTTCAGTGTCGTGGTTGGTTAGGTTCGGTTCGGTTTTTCTGGCCAAAAATAATTCAATCCAATTAATCTTATCAACGGGTATAGAAAAAAAGGTTCGAAACCGAAGATCAAGACAAACGGACAGACAGACACACGGATAGACCGGGGAGGAAACACACGAAACACAAAATTCGAACAAATTGGATGATAATGTTGGTCTTGTTCTTATTCTTGTTTAGTTTGGATTGTGGAGGGCTCTGTGTTACATAATCATCAACAAGCAACAGTGGTAAAATGTTGGATGGTTTTCGTGTTCGTTTACGTTTCGTGTTGCTGTTGTCGAGGTTATTTTTCCGAGAAACCGAATGATAAAATAGCAAAACACGACCAACATCATCATCATCACCATCATCCGAAAAATGGATAATTGGATCAGCATACTTGGTGGTGGTTATATTAGATTATGATGATGATGATGATCATAATCATCCTCCTTATTATCATCATAATAATATCGTCTGCCAGGATCCTCGTGAAAATTCCGCAGATCTATATCGCTATCCGAGCCAAAGCACGGAAATCCTTCGAAGTTTTCAAAGGTCGAAACATTCGAAACATGGAACCTGGAAATTTCGAATGGACAAGAGGTTGAAGATGAAAGAACCCAAAAAAATGATGATAATGACGATCATGTCCACAATCACACACAATAAGATCATATAAGATGGAGATCCAAAATGAGAGAAAACATAATGGATCCAACTTGTTGTGCCAACACCACCAGACATCATCCAGAAGATTTGATTCGAACGAAAATTATTATTATGCAACAACAACAACAACAACAACAAATCATCATCATCATCATTCATTCATTCAAATTGCCTTTTTTGTACGATTTTACGGAACGATTCGTAGGACTTCGACGACTGTGTGTGTTTGTGCATGATGAATGGTGAATGAATGAAGAAAAGAAGAACATGAACAACGACGACGACTCTTATTTGGTGGTTCCATGGACAAAGATGGAAATGATGATGATGATGGTTGGTGGTGGTGGAATGATGATGATGGTGATTTGACAGAAAATTGAATATTAATACCGAGAATGGTTCCACAACCATGATATTATCATTCATTCATTCATTCATTCAATATACTCTATTTAGGCAACAACAATCATGGTTCAGGATTCGACAGGACGTGAAAGATTCCTCATTCATCATTTATTGTTGCATAAGAACAACAACGATTATCCGAAGACCAAAAGTCAAAAGAAGTCTTTTGACAGGCCCGGACGAAGTTCCTATTTGGATTCGAATTCGAATTCGAATGTGTGTGTGTTCTGCAATGATGATAATCATGAATAATAATAATAATACAAATAAATATTAATAATAATAATAATAATAATACTGAAGAATGAGCAGGATTTGTTGTTGTTGTTTCTTCATCTCCGATTATGTGCTTCGAAGATGGTCATGATGATGATGATGATGATCAACTTTTGGTTACCAAGTTTACCTTGGACATAATGAGGGTTGGAGCATGATAATTCGAAAAGTAGTGGAATACCTACCCAAACACAAATACACACACACTCGGACAATCGGATCAAGCTTCAAGTAACTTCGAGGTAATCATGGCATCGAGAAGATGTTGTTGGAAACAAACAAACGAAACAAACAAAACAAAAACTGAATTTATAAATCAGATTAAGATTTTCGTTTCGTTTCGAAGTTCTCTTCGGGTGATGATTGATGTTCGCGATGGTATGATGATCATTCACACAACAATGATAGTCAACAACGAAAGATGTTGGTGGATACCACGCGCGAGCGAGTTGATCAACGGTTTTCGGTTGATGAATGGTTACAAACAAACACAAACACACCAAACAAACATACAAACGATGATGGCCAACCGAACCAAAACAAACGACGTCACATTCCAATTCATTCCAATTCTTCTTGGACATTCGCCGAAGACGTTGAGCTCAATGATCATCACGCTCACAACGACGTTATGGTATAGAGTGTGTCACACACACCAAACGAACGAAGATCATTCATTCATTCGTTCGTTCGAAGTTGAAGACTCGAAAAAAAAACAAGTATCCAACCGAAAAATAAAAAATAAAGTTGCAATTGTTGGCCGTTGTTGTTGTTGTTGAGGAATTGCTATTTGGAAAGCTCGGAAAAAGCAGGCTGGCTCGCTGGCTGGCTCGCTCGCACACAGAACATCGAACAACAATGGAACGTGTTTGGCGGGGCGACGGTGGTGATGATAATAATGATGATGATGGTTGGCGAGCTTTTCTCCTTCTCCTTCAGGCTTCAAGCTTCAGTTGTGTCTATTTTCCCAAAGCTCTCACTCGCCATTGCTCGTGGAGATTTCGTGGATTGCTGCTTGCTTGCTGTAAATAACACTCTTGGTCGACGTCTTGGTGGTTGGCTGGCTGGTTGTTGTTGATGGTCATTGTCAATACACACACACACAAAGATTTTGCTTCGGGTCGATCATAAATCGGGAACTGCTATTATCCCGAAAACCAATGATGATAATAGTAGTGGCACTTTTGGGAACGTTATCCGACCACCACCACCTTTACCATCAACAACAACAACAACAACAATGACAACAGTTCCAAATACTCGGGTCATCAGACTCCGGGACTTCTCTCTTCGGGTTCACCTTTGACATTCGACCAGCCCGGACTGTGGCGGGTATCCGCGGCGGTATATAGCAGAGCGCTACGAATCTTCGATTGTAAATTGGAACGATACGAGACGAGACTGATCCAAATCTTTATTATTGACGATGACGATTTTTGAAAACGGTTTGACTTTTGATGGGAAATCAAACTCGTGGGAAACACAATCTCCGAAAACAATTACCACCCGGGCAACGACAACAACAATGATGATAATAAAAGAAGAAGAAGGTATCCAAGAGAGACCAGAAAACAATGAAGATGAAGATGATGATGATCGAGAATGTTTTTTTGAAAGTTCAAGATTGTTTTTAGTGATTCGAATTCGGGATTCGAATGTTTTCGAGGTAACAATAATAAAATAATAAAAAATTGATGTTCTTCGTCTTCTATTTCAATCCTTTTGATGATTGAAATAAAGGTTTCATGTCGTCATTGTAGTAGACGATAATGGTGAGGATGTTTTCATGTTGTTGTTGTTGTTACTTCGAGAAAAACAAAAAAAAACGAATGTACCAAACCAACCAATCAACCGTTGAATGGTGAGGATGGTCGAAACAATTGATCGTTTTTGGATTTGGATTCGTTCGTTTGTGTTGTTCACAAGAACATTTGGGCGACGACGACGACGACGAGTGAAACAACGATGGTCATAAATGGATTGAGAATAAGAAGGTTCGAAGTTAAAAGATGGTGGTGAAATGGTTTCCCTCGGAACGGACCACCACCGAAAGTCATCTAGTCGTCGAGTTTCATCGGCCGATGATCTTCATCTTGAAGACGATCATCATCATGATGATGATGATGAATGGACAATGAATTTCGATGAACGAACGAAAAAAATGGTTGGTTGGTTGGTGGATGTGGATGGTTGAAGATCAGAAGGCGAACATGATTTAAAGCTTCGAGAAAAAAAGGAATCGAACCGAAAGATCATCTGTTGTGTGTCTGAAGTTGTGATCGTCTTCCAACGACCAAATGAACAAATTTTCTTGTTATTCCACTTCTTTCGGACATAACAACAACAAGAGAGGATATAAGAAGAGAGTGGAAAACCATCGAGGCCGGTCGGGTTATGAGCACCCCGTAACCATCTTCACCATCATCTTCTTCTTCTACTACATCATCTTGATGGTGGTGGTGGTGGCGAGCGGTTATATGATTTGTTGATGATCGGCTAGTCTTCGTCTTCGTCCATCATTATCATCATCGGTGGCGTGATGGCGTGGTGGTAACTCTTTTTCTTGATTTCCCGAAATTCTCTTTTTTTTTCTCTCTCTCTCTTGGAGCAACTGAAGAAGATTTGAACAAAATTAAGTTGTGCGTGTATTATTTCACACTTGAACGAAATCTTTCGGTTGGATCCGAGTGGTGGTGGCGGCGATGTTCCTTCAAGCGAGATGATTGAATCCACAACGATCAAACAGCCATCATCATGATGAACAAACAACAACGACAAGCAAGCAACAGGCAACAACGAGGCAATAGATTAAGATGGTTGAAAATGTTTCAAAAATGGAATTTTGATTTTTCGGATTTTTGATTTGGATTTTTCTGGCCAGAAAATCCCGAATTTGATTCTAAATTTGGATTGTTGTTAAAGCTAGTTGTTGTAAAAGCCACAACACGATCAGAGAGAGTTCGATGCCAATCATCATCGGGCAATGGCAGGATCTGCTTCGAATGTCAATCAATCAATCATATCGATCAATTCGATCTTGGCTACCATTGCATTGAAGCGATTTGATCAATGACACCGTTCAATTAGTGCTTGTGCGAATCCCTGTTGTTGATGTTGGTCGTCCAACAATCCAACAACAAGTAAATCCGTCCATCAATCCGTTGGGAAGATTGTCTGCCAATCAATTGAATAGAATCTAGGTCCTAACAATCTTCCAGATCCACACACACTGACATATCCGAAAATGTATCCTTAAATCAATCTCGCTGCCGAAGCCGATTCCGAATCGTGTTGGCCTGGACGATACCAAATTTAGATGTGATGTCAGTGTGTGTGCCCTCTTGGTGCTTTTGGTGCCATTAGGCTACAAGGCTGATGATGGTGGTACACATTTGCTTTTAATAGATCAAAACACACACTAGTACACTGGCATACTACAATCGGAGCGAGCCGGATTAAGAACGATTTTTTAATGGCGCCGGGATTCAACAGGTGAAACTCTTCGAAATCGTGAGCTACTTGAGCGCAAGCGCGCGCACCAGGTTATCCTAAATCTAAGTTCTTAATCCATGGTATTAATCCAGGTATTAACGGTAATCGAATCATCGACAAGATGATATCATCATCATCATCATCCACCACGGATAATCCCGAAAGACCAACAACAACAACAATGATAATCTTGAGATGTTGGCGGTGGTGGCTTGGTTTGATTGCATCTCGCCCAGGTAGAAACTTTACCGTTATGACAAGACAACTAATTGCGGTAATTAAGGAAATGAATCAAACCGTCACACACAGTCACAAACAAGCAGGTAAACCCCGTTCGGAAAACATACGGAAATTGTGACAAGTAGAGAAATCCGGGTGAAGAAAGTGACAAGTAAAAGCGAAAACATTTTGACCGGGCATTATCCACCACCATCGGCCTAAAATAGACACGGACACTAGCGTTTTAAGCTACAACACCCAAGCAAGCCCTTTGATCTGATAAATATATTTTTCGTTTTCGCTGTTATTCGCCGCTAAAAGCCGCGGATATTTTTTCCAAGTAGAATAATAAATCAGGATTCATCTTGTTCGTGGCGCGCGGCTTCTTAAGGGAGAGGGGGCCACTTCGGGTAAGGGAAGCGGACGTGTGTGCCGCGCGATAAAGCGACGGAAAGCTGTTGCTGTTACTGTTGTAAGTAAGTAAGTAAGGGAGTAATCTAGCCATCTCTCTCGCTCTCTCTCTCTCTCTCGATGGGAAGCAACATCACAACACCAAAAGCTCGAAAAAAAAAGTTAATAAATTTGTCCAGTTTTTGGAAAAATAAATATCATGGAAAAAAAGTTATTTTCATTTTATTTTTTTTTGGCAATTTCTTTGCAGTGTATTGCCATACAGACTGTTGCGCCAAGAGACGGCGCAGAGGCGATTGGCGTGATGGTAGGTTTGGTTTGGTTAACATCAACCCAGAAATTGTCCATAAATTGGCAATAAATGAAATAAAATCGAAATTTTGCGATTTTCCCATAGAAAATACATTACCAACGATTTCCAACAGATGGCGCTCATAAATTTTCAGTGATTTTTCAGAGTGCACAAATTTGGCAAACAGCGTTCCTCGACCTGCTTGACAAATTTAGAATGATTTTAGAATTCTATTTGAATCATTCACCGAATCTTACCCGAAAAACAAAAATCATCGAACCCGATGTCTGGTGAACTGGATTTAGCATCAAGAATCACGAATCAAGATCAAGAAATTGATAATCAAGGTAATTTTTGCGATAGCCGAAAATTTTCAATCATTTTTGGCTGCGCATTATTTTTGTTATCATTTTTAACTGATTGTTATTTTTTTCACTATTTTCGGCAGAGACTGACGATAAAATCACCGAAAAAGCAACCAAACGAAAGCGGATCGCGGATTCGATAATGGTTCGGTATTTGCCTAAAATTTCGCAACAATTTTTTTTTTCGATAATCTTTTTTTGTTTTGTTTTGGATTTTGTTCACAGAAAGCTATAATCAAAAAATTGATGATGCAACAACGTGGTGCTTGCTTGATGCTTGTATGATGCTCAAGCAAATATTTGACCATCGAGAATGGCCACAGGATCACCAGAACACAAGCAGAGAATTAGAAGAGAATTAAAAGCTTAGCGTGTTCAATCACAGACAAACGAATTTCTTCACCTGTTGCGGTTGGTTGTTTACTTTTCGGGTTTTAGCCATCATCATCATCATCATGATCATCACGAACAAGCGAGGATGACGCCGGGCGCCAACGGCCGAAACTACTTGTTATTATTATTATTATTATCCCGAATAGTAGTACAAGCTTTGAATCACGTTACAACATCTTCAATCAAACCAACAAAACAAATAAACAAATATATCAAGTCCGATCCGGTCCAATATGATGGTGCGGACTATGCTATGTTGTCTTCGTATTCGTTGTCGATGTCGTTGATGATGGCGAATAAGAAGATGATAATGATGATGATTAAGAGCAAGCAAGCAATCCGTGATATTTACCATATATCATCGTGGTATACTCGGTGTCGTTCCAGAGTTCATAGTTCAGGGCATAGGGCATTCGATGTGATGATAATAATTCAAGTTGGTTGGTTGGCTAGCTGGTCGTGTGTACACGGTAATGGCAACCATGGCCATGGTTGGGCAGTTCATACCAGTTTGGTCTTGGTCTTGAAGGTCTTGTGGCTGGCTGTGTGTGATGGTGGTGCTTGTGGTTGTTGATTGGCTGGTTGGCCAAATCCGAAAACAATATAAAAACATGGTCGAGCAGCCAGAAATTCGAACAACAACAAAAACAGCGGCTTGTTCGACTTGTGGTATTTTTTTCTCGAAAAACCTAGATTTTCGACGTTTGCGGATTTTGAAGCTCAAACGAAAATTTTTTGACGAACGAACGAAACGCTAAACATTAAGCCGAATAATAATAATCATCAACGACCATCGTCAATATATATTCACAAAATTAAATTACCATGAAAGGTAAAGCCACAACTATTAGTGTGATGATTTTGATGTAATTTGCATAAGATTTGCAGCGATCTAGCCACCGGTCGCCATTTTCTGGTCATTAGACCTGGAAGAACTCTTCGTTCGTTCGTTTCGGATTTCTAATTTGTTTTTGTTTTTCGAATTTTTCTCCACGAACAGGATTAAAACCGGCAGCGAACCGAATCAACCACCGCCGCCATCATCATCATCCAACAACAACGAAGAAGACTACGACGATGATGATGGCCGTCGTTTGTTGTTGTTTCTTGTTCTTCTTCTGTTCATTTCCACCATTAACCTCGACCTTTAATTTGCCGTTCGATTTGGCCATGCCGGATTTGCATCAAATTTACAAACCATTAATCGATTATAATACACATGGTGCATTCAAATTTCTTCGGTGTATGGGACCGGATTTTGCTCATGTTTGTTCCAAGCCCATTCTGGATTGTTTGCATCATACACATCCGATACATTGTATCGAACATTTGGAATGTTGCGAGAATAACAAGGCAACACATCAATGTATTAATCATTTGAAAGCGGCATCGATCTATGATAAATTGTTTCATGTACCAATCGTCAAGGATGATGATTGACACACCACGAATGATGATGATGATCACATCCAGAAACCGAACGAACACGAACAAACAAAAAAAAACCGAACCGAAAAACAACACCAGCAAACAACTTGTTGATGTTACAGCACATCGCCCGCGAAAAAAACATTGATCTTTTTTTGACTGTAAATATTACAAAAATTTCATAATATTATTATTCAATAATAATGGTCATTAAACCATGGTCATAATTGTTTGTTGTAATTTGTTTTCTCGTGGGCTCGGGATTTACATGGTCAAAATGACTGGCCAAAATGATTGGCCGCCGGTAATGTGAACAATTGAATAATTGATCTAATCGACGACCTTTGGTTGGTTGGTTGGCCAACAAAATAAAGCTTCTAGAAAAAAAGGGGGTCAAAATCTGACTATTCTGGCTTGAACTGGTCAGTTTTCGGACGGCGGCGTCCACCACCATCAAGGATAATTTATTTTTAATATTAATAAAAATGGTGCCGATGTGTTTGATTTTTCGATCGATCGATTTTCCTCGATATTGAATATAATGATGGTGATGTCGAGGGGATCTCGGGAAAAACAGATTTTAATTAAATATAGTGCCAGCACCACCACCATCAGCACAAAAAAGAATTAAGCTTTGAAAATATGATCATCACGAAGATGATCACGGCCGGCCACCGCTAACCGAAATGGATGAATGGGCACCCTAAAATACGAAACGGAACGATCGATGTTCGATGTTCGGGTCGCTGGTCGGTCGGACGGCCATGATTGATTGATTTTTTTGATGAAAAAAACTTACTTGATGATGATGATCTTCGATTTTCCCCTCGAGAAGAATGGTCAATTATTTTGGTGGCCACAAAAAAGACATTTTTTAAAAACAAGATTCGTTTGTCGCTCGACAGACGGCACGACTGTACAGGATTTAGAATTCGAATTCGAATTTTAATTTTTTTTTCGAATTGAAATATTGATTGGCCAAGGACATTGCAATTTTTAGCATTATCTTGTGGCTAAAATAATCTTCTTGGTGGTGTTGAACACGTACGAGCAATTAGAATTATAATCGTTTCGTTTCGAAAACAACCAACAACACTCCTGGATGGATGGATTGCCAAACAGTGGTGAAACAGTGTGTTCATAATCGTTCATAAGTTGTTCATAAGATGTTGGTATCACCGTTGATGTTTCCCCTGTTCGCTACGATTGTGGCCATCGTTGAGGGCCAATCCTCTGGCTTCTGGTCAACGATCCGGGATTTTGATCGATTCATTCCGGTATTCGGTTCCTGTGATCGTATCGTCTATGCTGGTGTGTCCAATTGTATGGCCAACTTTGCTCCATCTCGTATTGGATCAAGCGGAACTTGTTGGTAAGTCCCTGGTGATCCCTTCTTTTTCTGTTGTTTGCGATCATTTTTTTTTCGAAGCTCCTATCGCAAGTATCGAGCCTGTATATCCGGATTGCGAGATGGCCACAGCTTTGCCGTCGCCCGGGAACGTTGTCCACCATATTCGATTTCCATGCCGGTTATCTGGACCATATCGGACACTTTGATTGGATTGCCGTTGAGCTCGTGCAAGGAGGATCGTAATGCTTGTCGCCGATCGTCCACCAGAAGATCATCATCATCATCTCGTGGTTGAAAACCTTTTTTTTTGAAAACAAATTAAAAACCTTGAAAACAAATCAGTCTTTGTCTTTAGATTCATTTGATCACTCGGTGGTACGGTAATCAATGCATGCAATTATCGTCCTTAAACTAGGGCGTGTGTTCATGTGATCTCATCTTTTTGGAACCTTGGTTCCAATTGTTCCAGCATTGGCTCCAGGCATGGTCGTGGTCAATACCAACCATATCTGAATAGCATCACACCCTGAATTTAGCTCTCGATTACGTCAATCGCCCAAAGTATCCATCTCGATGGCGCTCAATCAAATGACCATCATCATCATCAAAACATTCTGGAAATATGATAATAATGTTGTTGTTGTTCAAGTAAAACTGGATGTTGAACAATTTTCCAGTTCTTCTTCTTGGTCTTACCATCTTCGTGTTCTTAAGATTGGTGTATCAATGTACTTGACAACCTGCCGTCGTAGTGTTGCGTCGTCCATTGCATTGTTGGCTCGTTGCAAATTGCAAATTCCGACGATTGAATCTTGCAGCGCTTCTGGCGAAAAAAGTAGCCACCAAAAATGTATCCGCTGTCCACAGATATATAAATAACATACATCAACATCGCATTCAAGACGTTCAATCATCATCATGTTTCTTCGTATTGGTTTCCTATTATTGGCCACCATGGCCACATTGTCCTCGGCTCAACTGGGCTCGCTAACATGCGATCGACTAATACTGGGCGGTATGGCCGATTGCCTCAAAAAATTCGCACCAACCAGCGATCCAAATCCATGTTGGTGAGTACAGTGTGAACAGAACTACAGTGAAGAGTGAAGAGTTGATACTGATATTTGATTTTGGATTTACTACAGTGCCTACCGGAAATTCCGAGCCTGCAACGATGGTTTGAAATCCGGCCTGAAATTGGCCGGCCAACGTGCCGGTTGTTCATCATCGTTTTTGGCCAAAACCAAACTGAATTCAATGGCCGATCGTTTGACCGGCGCCTCGCTGGCCCAGTGTGGTGATTCGAAGAAAATTTGCCGAAAATCCTCGACCACATCATCTTCATCCTCGACATCCTCGACATCGAAAGCTAAAAAACCTTCCAGTACTAGTAGTAGATCGAAACCGAAAATTCCTAGCACTCCCACCATTGGTGGTGATCTGCTGGGAGGCAACTCCCCACTGGATTCCCTGAATGGACCAATATCCTCGATGCGTGATGGATTCCAATCCATGTTGGGATCCTCCCCCTTGTCCAGGGGCACCTCTCGTACCGGTAGTGGTGGTGGTGTTGGGAGTATTCTAGGCTCATCAAGAGGCTCATCACCATTGGATTCTTTTATGGCGCCAATATCATCGATGCAGGAAGGATTCTCATCCATATTGGGATCATCACCCTTGTCCAGGGCATCCTCTCGTAGTGGTGGTGGTGGGAGTATTCTAGGCTCAAGAGGTTCATCCCCGTTGGATTCGATCGTGGCGCCAATATCATCCATGCAGGAAGGATTCTCATCCATCTTGGGCAGATTCCAAAAGTAGGAGCACGAACGTGATCACAGCAGTGGTGTGCCCGGGTGAAATTTACAAACTTTTTAAAATAAATGCGATTGCACGGTTATTACGTGCCATTAATCTCAAAACATTTTTTGATGGTTGACGATTAATACAGATCAGATTAATACAGATTAATGTGGATTAATTTCGTTTTGGATAAAATTTTTTCGGATATAAATTCATCCCAGTCAAATCCGGAGGTGTTGCTTGTTGCTTTTTGTTGTTTCTTGTTTTCCAATCATCATCATCATCATGCTTGTTCCACTAATCACCTTCGGATTAGGATTAATCGCATTCATTTTGGCTGAAGACGTTCCAGAAATCGCCGGTGAAGATCCAGAATCCAGAATTCACGGCGGCAGCGGCGCCGCAAACTATAAATACCTCGACCAAATCATTGGCCATCATGTCCCCGAATCATTGAAAGTGAACTGTATCCGTGCCTGCCCAAAGGAGAAACGTGGAACATGTTTGGTACCGTTCCATCAACGAGGATCCCGTTACTATTATCGTTGTATTGAAGGTCGCCCGTTGATCCAAAGCTGCCATCCGGGCACGGTCTATTCGCAACATTCAAGGAAATGTGTTCCAACATCATCGTTGTCGCATGGGCCAGCATTGGTCGGTGCCCATCCGTTCCCGTTGGGGGCGGCTGGAATCGCTTACCCGAACCGACCGCATATGCCGCATAAGTCGAATTCAATGTTTCCGTTGAAGGATCCTAATCTTTTACTGTTGACCTTAGCCCAGAGCATTGGCGGTATTACACAATTGTTAACGGTAATGTTGGAAAAAGTACTGAAATTGGATAAACGTGTGGAAATATCCACCAACCAATTGAAAAAGGTCAACCTGCTAGCATTGCAAGCCATCGAACAAACGGCGTTGGTTTGCAAATCTCGTTTGAACCTAGGCCCGCTGAATCGTCCACCACTGTTCAAGAATGACAGTTATAATTATAACGGTTTGCCGGCGGCCGCTTCCGA
This sequence comes from Amerodectes protonotaria, assembly GCA_025882695.1. NCBI lineage: Eukaryota > Metazoa > Arthropoda > Arachnida > Sarcoptiformes > Proctophyllodidae > Amerodectes > Amerodectes protonotaria. Next base: position 13,758 of record JAOZJS010000637.1, read on the forward strand.
AGCGGATGCGGAAGCAGAATTTCAAGCGTTGTTAGATCAAAAAGTATTTGAAACATTCAATGCAGAAGATTCGGCCGATAACCACCAGGAGGAGGATGATCACGAGGAACAAGATCCGAATGAAAAATTCAAAGAAGAACAAGATATGAAACAATTCCAGGCGATTGTGGATTCGGCCGTGGCGGAATTCAAACCGAAAGATGATTTCGATGATGCTGCAGATGCAGAGGATGGATTGGATTTAGATTCAAATCCGACCACCACCAATCAACCGTCGTTGGAAACCATCACCACCAACACCAAACCGGAACCGGAAGGAAAAGCTGACCAACCGAAAAACGAGCAACAACAGCAGCAGCAACAGCAACAAAAAACAACAAGGAAACGTATCCTGGAACATTTACTGAAAAAGATGGCCCAAAAAAGAAAAATGAACCAAAAACAACATCTAATCCAAAGAACAAAATGATGGAAGGTTAGGTGAGGTTTTTGTTTCATTATTATTTTATTGTTTCCTCCAAGGGTTAATATTATACAATAAAACATCATCATTTCATTCTTGTTCCGCTCGCCAAAATGGGTTAAATAAAAAGAAAAAGAACGGGACAGAACGAGCCAAAAAGACGATAATAATAATTTGAATTCAATGTTTACATTCACACACACGCATACACACACACAAGAATACGAAATTGACACAAAAAAAATTGAAATTGAACTTGGAACCCGGAAACAGAAAAAAAACAATTGATGATGATGTTGATGATGATGATTTTTGTTTCAGAAAAAAAAGAGAAAAAATAACCAAACTGTGTGTGGTAGGCGTGTATGGGTTAATTTTTGTATTTTTTTCCTTGAAAAGAATAGCAGTTTCGATTAACACTTTTCGCGCGCTTTTCGGGTCATTTTTGCCCGTCCGGTTCATTAATGTTCCTGGAACGGTTTTGTTTTTTGTTTTTTCTGTCTTTATGTCTCACATGTTCCATTACGTTTGATCAACACACACACAAGCACACACTCTCACACACGCAAAATATTGATCGAATATTGGTAGTACGGTTAATCGGATCAATTTTCCATGTTTGTCTGTCTATATGTGTGTGTGTGTTTGTTCTTTTCTGCTTTCGGGGTAGACATGCTCGCATCGCATGGTCCAAAATAGGTTAATCGCCACCATCATCATCATCAAATTCTGGCGTGTTTGTGTGCTGTACCTCGACCTCGAACGCGGTTATGAAGTTTGATGAATGATAATATCGATCAGTTAGACAAATACCCTGGCACACTCACACACAAGCACGCAACATTATTATATAATAATAAGACCAAGAATAAATATAGAAGAATAATAATTCAGAATTACACAATAAGAATTACGTAATTCAGAATTACGCAACAACAACAACAACAACAATAACGAGAAAAAACACTTAGTAAAGATGAGAACAATAGAAATACCCGAAAACGAACTCTCATGCTAAACAACTATAATGAGAATCCCTGAAACACAATTTGAAAATAGTGCTTATTATTATTATTATTGCTGAAGATATTTTTTGGTTCAAGGTTCAAGTATCCAATAAGGGTTCAATAATGGATGGTGTTGGCCTGATCAAATGGGTGTGTTTTGGGTGGATGTATCCAATGTGTGTGTGTATGTGGGTGTAGGTATGGGCGTGAGTGTCTGGATGATGGCAATCAGAGTACTACTATTTGTTTTTTGGTGCAAAAATAACCATATTGCCGCCAAGCTAAATGATGCGTGTTTCGGTCCAAGGAAGAGGGGTTACTGGTCTACTAGTTACTCTAAGCGCCCCTGGCCCCCTTCCCATCACTTTTTGTACTGAAAATAATGGTGATCATTCCCTGATCGATTGTCGGATTCGCAAAACAAAATGAAACGAACAATCCAGAATAGTGTAGTAGTGAATGAATTGTTGTTCCTGGATCTAATCAATCGCTTCGCGAAAAAATGTGATGGAACTTTTGGGACAGCTCGCAGATCGAACGAACAGCTTAAACAAAATGATTGTCCACTATAGTAGCAATAGCAATAATAGCAGTAATGGTACAACAACCAGAAGCGAATCTCCAAGAGAAAAGCAGCAAAAAAAAACAAAAGAATTGTTTCTACAAACTCGTACACACAAAACAAGACCAAGCAACAATAATAAAAAAACAAGAACAACAATAATAAGAATTGATTGTTCAGGGCGTGTCCAGGGAGCCAATATAGGACATACACCAGCCACCAAGGGAGTGCCCAAGTATCACACTTCTCGCAGCAAGAGAGTGATTGTATTCATTTATTGTATTTATCGTATCCTATATAGGCGCGTTAGTGATTAGTGGGTGGTGATTGTGATTGTGTAAGAGAAACGAGGGGGGTGCTTATTTTCGAATAGTAAAATAAGAAGAAGAAGAAGAAGGGAGAAAATGATTGTCTCAACGCATCTTTCTTTCCTTTTGTCTGTAATTGGTAAGTGGGCGGAGGTGTGTGTCAATATGTTATAGTGTTCAGTTTCTGTGTGCGCATCTAACTCAAACGCATGCATTTTGGTGGGCGTGGGCGTGAACCAAACGTCAAACCAGTCATGCTGTCTGTCTGCTCTATTATAGTGAAGTGAAGCGAAAAGAAGATACGACAACAATAACAACGAAAGCCTTCAGAAAAAAAAGAGGTGGTAACGTTCGCTAACGTAAAAAATAAGTGTGTATAAAAAACTATCTCTTTCTCTGTCTCGTAAAAGCGAAAAAATTACGAACAAAAAAGGTTCACTTTGATTTATTGCTTGTTTGTTAGCTTGCTTGTTGGCTTGCTGGCTGGTGTGTGTGGCCGCCGAAAAATGTGGGCGGTGTTATTGGCGAACGCGTACGTGCGAGGGCGCGCGTGTTTTTGGGTTGGATTTGATCATCCAGGGATCATCCGAAAATAGTGAGAATTCTCAAATATCGAATTTAGTATCAATAACAGTAGAATATTGTGTGTGTTGTTGAGCTGATTCCGTAGAAATGTGTGTGTGTGTGTGTGTGTAGTAATAAAAGGGTTAAGGGTGATGTTCATCATCGTAGTCGTCGTTGAAAATGATTGACACAAACACACACACGCACACTTACTTTAGCACACAGGAAATAACATGTAAACCCTCTTCCAACTTCTCTGTTCATCATATTCATCATCATCATCATCATCATCTAACGGTTAATGTGGGAATCTTATCTGGAAAAAGAGAAGAAGAACAAGAATAAGAACAAGAAGAACAATTCGAAAAATATAACGATAATAACAAATAAAGCTAAGGGCGCAAATTCTTGTTGAGATTATCAAAGAAAAAACAAAAATGTAACAAGAATCAAGATATTAGAGATTGAGTGTGTTGCGCTTTTTGTTTCCGTTTGAAGAAGCGACCAGAGAGAAGAAGAAAAAAGCTCGTCGTATGCGAGCAAGAAGTTAAGGGTTAAAGGAGAAATTCCAGTGGTGGAAAAGTTCAAGGTTTCTGCTTCGGTTACCACCACCACCACCATCAATTACAAGGAATTTACAAGTTTACACACGTTTAGATGAGCTAATTTGCATAAGAATCTTCATGAAAATTCACATTAAAATAAATCTAAAGGCAGCAGTAGTAGTAGTAGTAGTAGTCGAAGTAGCATCAGCGGAAACAGCATTAAACCAAATGATTAAAAAAAAGTCGAATACTGGATTGTCGGATTTTCCAAGAATAACGGTTAAATAGACCTAATTTTTTTGCAACACACCAACGATACGACAAGATGCTTTGATAGGGTTTCAATGTTTGTTCAAAAACCAGATCCTGGTTGAACATATTGAGCTCTAGTTTCATAGAATGTGGGATTATTATTATCCATTGTTCCATAGCTAGCTGCCTGGGTATTGTTAGCATAATTATTATTGGTGGATGGTTGATCCCAGCCTTGATTCGGATCATAGGTGGTGGAAGCCGGTGCCGCTGCCGTACCAAACGGATTGGTGCCGGTCGCTCCGCCTGAATCATTCCAGCTTGAATATTGTTGCTGTTGTTGTGTATCATCCCATCCGGTTTTTAATGGATCGGAAGCAGCATTAGCACCGGAACTAATGTCTGTATAGCCACCACCATACATTCCATCACTGGCTCCCGGTGGCTGTATTCCGGGCGGTAATTGTGTTTGTTCCAATTGTAATTGTTCTTCTTTGGGCGGCTCGGCCCATGGTTGTAACTCACCGGATGCGAATACACCATAGAATATAACGCCGCAAATATGAATCACACCGGCCAATATAAATACATCTTGCCATTCTGCGGGCGTCTGCAATCCCAAAAATAGCTCGGGTAAATGAAATGCTATAGAATATTGGAACATCGATCGATATACGAACCCTTTCTTTGGTCATCAAATTGACCACGATCGGACAGAGCATGCCGGCCAACGTACCGAATCCATTGGAAATACCCATCAATATGGAAGCATAACGTGGAGCAATATCCAAATGATTTACATTGAATCCTGTATATTATACGCCCGGATAAGAAAAAAAGCGATAAAAGTAACCGAATTAAGGAAGAAAAAAAAACACAAGGTTTTCGTGGCCAGATCGGCCGCCAGGATAGGGATAGCTCGAAAACCAGGGTCATAGGTCCTTGTGGTAACCACGCATTAGCATTGGCTACCAGGACACATAAGATGACACGAATGGTTTGGGAAAATTCGAGCTCGATCCTTAACCGAAAATAGCACTAGAGTTAATAATTATGATCGAATAGGGAGTATAGCAATCAATGCCATTTTCCAGATCGATATGTGTGTTATATAATCATTTGGGACAGAATTGAATGTCTTCGTGTTTGCACAAATTGTCGACGCCAAAGGAAAAAAGAAGAAAGAAGAAAATGGAAGAAAATATGATATTAAACTTGGCTATTAAAAAAATCAATAAATGGTTCATGATGATAATAATTGAAAAGGACACGAATAGATCTCGAAAAAAGACACATTTAGAGATATTCTGAGCAATCGGGATTAAACACTTACCGGAAATGGCAAAACCGGAAAATCCGACGGCCAATGTTAAACAAATAATGGCGAATGTTGTGTTGTCAGTGCTACCAACCAAAATCAGAAAGAATGCTTCCAAACCGAAGCCACCACAGTTGAATATTTTCCTGACGTTGGTTGTGCTCAATTGTCCGGATGTTCGAAGATAATCGGCCAGATGTCCACCGATTGGTACCACGAATGTCATACAAAGATGTGGTAGTGCTCCCAGTAAACCAGACTGAAAATTGGAAACATTCATCAAAACATTAGAGTTCCATTTAGAATCATTTTAATACCTTTTCGACATCAAAATCGAAAACCTCTTTGAAGTACATCGGTTGTGAGATTAGCAATAGGTAAAATGTCCACGATCGGCAAAAGTTCGCTATGATGATTGCATAAACGGGCATAGATTGGAAAATCTCTTTCCAGGGCGTTGTTTGAAGCTGCAACAAACAGGAACAGATTAGTGATTGGATTTCAATTAAATCATCAAACCGGGATACTTACGGTTGGTGGCTTGCTTGTAACAGGACCCAAGCTATTTTCAATATATAACAACTCTTCACGGCTAATGGTCGGATGTTTGGACGGTCGTTCAAAAGATAACCACAGCCATACGGCATACCAACAAAGGCCCAACATACCATAGAAATAGAAACAAGTTTCCCAGCCGAGCACTTCGGTTAGCATACCGGACATGGGCAGGCCAACCACTGCGCCTGCATATGAACCGCAAAATGCTAACGTGGCCAGCCTGGATCTTTCCATTGGAGGGGCCCAATGGCGCCAAATTCCATGACAAGCCGGATATGTAACACCTTCAACCAAGCCTTGCAATATACGGACAAACATCACATATCCTGGATGCATTTTGGCTGCACCAGGTAATAACATGTTTAAAAATGCTGACATTGCTATGGCTGTGCCGAAAACTCTGTGCCGGACAAGGAAAATGGATCAAATCAATATTGCTCGCTAGGATCTTCCACATACCTGTTGGCTGGATATCTGGCTGCCAGAAAACCACCAGGTATTTGTGTGACCAAATATCCCCAAAAGAATGATGAATCCACCACGCCGATCGTTTCCGGTGTCCAATCGAATTCTGGCCCCTATTCAGAATTGGAAGGGAAAAAAGCAAAAGAGAGAGTGAAAAAAATGATGTAATCATTTCAGCTTTTTTTTGGTTCCACTCAAAAAAAGGGAAACCAAGTGTGTGTGGGTCCCGTTGAAACCACCACGAAATCATTGCGGAGATTTTCACAAGAAACACGAAACAAGCAAAAAAATCAATTTCTGGTTCGACATGTATTCATGCGTGTGTTAGTGTGTGTGTGTGTCGGTGTGTTGATAAGTCCAATTTTCTTCTCTTCGTTCCAGGACCAGTGTGTGTGTGTGTGTTATCGTCGGTGCTGAAGGGAATTAAAATTCTGGTAGTGTTTTCGTGTTTGTACACCATTTTTTTCGGGTTTTCGTTGTTGTTGTTGTGTTCGTTGCGGTGTATCGTGTGTGTGGTATGTGCGTGTCAAGAAGAAGAAGAAGAAAAACTTTCTGGAACAACACACACACTCACGCACGGAAAAGACCCGAGGTTGTTGGAGCCCGCACACACAGCATTATTGTGAGATGCATCCATTGTGAATCGATAAAATAAAAGCAACAACAAAAATGAAGAATAAGAAAAGAAAGGACACACACACACGGACAAAATACCCGAAATAATAAAAGCCATGACAGCTGTAACGATTTCCATTGTTGTGGTATCCAAAATCAATGGCTCATCATGGTTCTACAAAAGCATTCCATCAACGATTATTATTATTGTTGTTGAGGTGAGGTGAAAATGGAATCATGGATTCCCAATGCATTGGGTTTCCACGAATGTTTGTTTTGTTTGTTTTTCATTTTTGGCCTGGGACAAACGAGCGAGCAAACGATCGAGCGAGAAAAAAGCTCGGCATTGAAATTGGCGGGAAAATAGAGGGAATTTCCCGCTGTGTTTTTGTTTGTGTGTTTGCGGTGTTGTGGGTTTTACCCGCAAATTTCTCCGGGATTGCTCGCATAAGAAATATCCCGTAAAGAATATTCTGACAAGTTCGGACAAGTTGATTTCAAGCCCACGATGCATCATGCATGTCCCGTGGCCCCGGTACTCTTCTTGTCCAAAGGTTTTTTTGTTTTGTTTTGTTTTGTTTTGAAAATCAATTGTATTCGTGTGTGTGCATTGAATGTAAGAGGAAGTGAGAGTTGGAGCAAATTAAATTTCCAATGGGAATTTCTACTACTTTCTCTTCTTCTTCAAAAAGATTCTCCCTAACAGTACCAGAATGTTTGGACTGTTTGGTACCATTTGGTTTTGTTTGCAAAATTGGTTGTTGTTGTTGTTTTGGCGCGTTTTTCGCCAGTTTGGAATCGTGTGTGATTCCGTGTGTTTAGGATTCTAAACGATAAGCAATGATGGCTCCCAAAGTGCTTGGGATTGGGGAGGATGGGGGATTGTTGCGAATACAATCACTTAGCCGCTAAAAGCACAGAGCGAGAATCACGAAAACGAGAATTGGTCAAAATGGAGTGGAGTGCGCGCTTTTTTCGTTTTTGTTTCGAATTTCCCGTCCTCCCTTCGCGCGCTCTGCATTGTTCACAACAGTCTTTATAGGCGTGTGCACTAGCACCAACAATGTGTATTAGTGTGCGTGTATAATGTGTACAGTGTTCGCATGAGGGCGGAGTGTGTGTGTGGCTTAGAACGGAAAAAAATTCACAAAAGACGTATACGATCACTTTACTTACCTCACCGGTTTTATTGCTGATCATTTCTACAATGGCCACGCCCATATTACAACGGATACCAAAACTGATCATAAATCCGATGGATGAAAGCATTGCTATTGTATAACGTTTGGTCATGTTCGGAAAACAAGGACAATTTGGTTCCATTAATTTTTCCCATCTTTCTCCTCGTCCTTTGAACATTTTATGTTGTGGATCTTCATAACCGCCCGCGGTTCCATCACGTTCACTGTCGCCCAAACGGCTGAATGACACACACAGAATAAACCAGAATATTAGGCTCCGCACACACACATGGAATCCAATGGGAACGAGGAATGAGAGCAAAAAAAAGGAAAACAGGAAAAATCAACATACCTAATTAGATCTGGTGCATCGCCTCGTGTGTGCCGAATCTCGTCTTCGTCGAACATACGCCTGGAAAATCCAAAAGAATCCAAAAATAAGAGGAATGAGAATATAGAATCCAAATACAAATACAAATAATAATAATATTTGTTTCAGCGAAAATACTCGGGAACCGAAAATTTCTTCATAATGTTTGACCAATGTGCGGCCGCCAAACATCTAGCGTCTGGTGGTCAGTTTGTTTGTTTGGTTCGATTGCGTGTATAATGCTTCGAATTCGAATTATTTTTTCGTTCGAATTCGAATTCTTTTTTTCGTTCGAATTCGAATTTGTGTGCGTTTGTGTTTGTCCGTAAGCGGATGTGCTGTCCAAATATGCGGTTATCATTATTATTACCGCAAATTGAAACAAATTTTTTTCTCGGGTTCCCTAGAAACTTTTTTCCGCTAACTTTCCAAAACCGCCTCCTCCTTCGAAAATATGATCTGGATAAAGCTTCCAGAACGCCCCCTCGTCCCATAAAATGAATTCAATCGATCATCAATTGGAATTGGTATTTGGAAACAACGAAAAAAAAAATAATACAAAAATATAATCCAATAAGTTTTCCAATAAAATGAAAATTCCCGTTTGGAAACTTTTCTATTTTCTCATATTCTCGGGTATTCTCGGGTATTCTGGGCGCCATACTTTTACATTGTTGTTGTTGTTGGCGCCTAAAGCCAAACGCTACTTTCCTTCGAATTGTGGAACAAGATTAGAATTGCTATCCGTATAAGAATGGCTACGGCCAATCAATCATCATATCCCGAATGTTGGAAACACACAATATTGAACAACATGTTTCATTTTGGGATTTGAAATTTCAAAACCTTAAATCGAACAAAATAAGAGCTAGACTATAGCTATTTGGTGTACTGGTGTTTGTGAACGGCCCACGTCCTGGTTTTCCTGATCCGTTTTTTAGGGGCATTGGGACACCAGTATTCAGATTCTGGGCGCCAGTATTCGAACGCCAGTATGTCGGTGTGTGTGTGTGCTAGAATGGAATTTCATTCTGTTCGCTGGCTCAAGGTAATGTAAATTGTATTTGGGAATGGCGCCAAGCCACGGAAACGGTGGATCAATAATAATGGTGGGCGGGCGTCATTCAGAGTGTGGTGGTGGTATATCAGATTTCAGCCAATTATTATAATTAACTTAATCATAATTTTATTGTTGTTGTTGTTGTTGTATTGCCATTTGATATTTTCTCCCGTTGCCCGTTGATGTCCGTGATTCCCAGTAGAGTGTAGTGGTGTATCACGAATAACGGGAACACACCCACAAGCCAAGAGAAATTCCTAACATTCCGTTACCCTGGAACCAACCATAATAATTTATGGAATTTATGAAATAACTTGCATTACAAGTCCGCTTTACAGTAAAGTACGCTCGACGCTTGAAGCGCGAGCCCGCGAGAGTTTTGAAGACGCGCCTATAACAAGCATTTTTGGTGCAGCCCACCACCAGCCAAGCAACATTTCTTAAGCACAAACAGGAGACGAAGCCCTGTATTCCCCTCCTCTCTCCCTCGCTGATTGGTCGACCAATGATGATTTGACCTGATGGCGAGACACACACACACAACACTATAAGCCCATATAAAGCGACCAGCTTTGACCAATGCAGTACTTGTCTGTGACAACCGCTCTCTCCTCTCTGATTGGTTCATTGCGGCAATTTGACCTGATGACGAGACACACATTATAAACAAGTACAAGTACAAGTACAGTACAACAAGAAGAAGAAGAAGGTGGCATTCCTCCTGGCTTTGATCAGTCCAGTGTATTCACCGCATTGAACGAGAGAGCCCACCTTATTTCGGTTCGAGGAGCGCATGCGCACAAAGGGCTAAGGCAGGACAAGACAAGACGAGACGAAACAAGACATTTTTAAATTTATTTGGTTTACGGACATTTATTTTTCGAACGTTTGTTTTCGAACGTTTTTTTCGAACCAATTTTTTTTCGAACGTTTTTGTCTGCGAACGTCTATTTTGGTTCGAGTAGCGCATGCGCACAAAGGGCTCAGACAGGACAAGACAAGACGAGACGAAACAGGACATTTTTAAATTTATTTGGTTTACGGACATTTATTTTTCGAACGTTTTTTTTCGAACGAATTTTTTTCGAACGTTTTTTTTTCGAACGAATTTCTTTTTCGAACGATTTTTTCCTGGCTTCTGGTTTCGGATTGTCTGTTTGTTCGGTCGGTCGCATTTGAGGAGACAAACTAAATTGCGTTTAGAAACTTTTAATATGTTTTCTTTTATGTTTCGATCCGAAACGACATTCAAGATGATGATGATG
>JAOZJS010000638.1:0-24237 GCA_025882695.1 Amerodectes protonotaria
CCCATCGCACAAGAACACGAAGGATGAAACGCCGTCTCCGCGCGCGCTCGCACGAACGCATCGAGCTCCGCATCGCTCCTGCAATCCGCCCCGGGATTCAACTCCTCCCCTCGATACCGATCGAGCGCCGGCTGCCGCATGATCTCGCGCGTCAACCGAATCGCATCGCGGAACTCGCGCCAATCGAGCGCCTCGCTCATATAGTTGAACAAGATCGACGGATGCTCGCGCGGATCGCGCGAGCGCAGTTTCACGCGCCCGCGGCTAGGCGAGCGCATCGATCCCACGTGCGCCTGGAACCCATGCATCTTGATCGCGTTGCTGCCGTTGTAATTGATCGCGACGGGCAGAAAGTGATACTGGATGTTCGGCCACGGATCGTCGTCGCGCGTGCGGATGAAGCCGCCCGCCTCGAACTGGTTGCTCGCGCCGAGTCCCGTGCCCTTGACGAGCCATTCGAGGCCGATCGCGGGCTGGTTGCGCAGTTGCAGCGCCGGATACAGCGAGACGGGCTCCTTGCACGCATACTGCATGTACATCTCGAGGTGATCCTGCAAATTGCGGCCGACGCCGGGCAGGTCGAGCACGACGGGAATGCCGAGCTCGCGCAGCCATTCGCCGGGACCGACGCCCGAACGCTGCAAGAGTTGCGGCGAAGCGATCGCGCCGCTGCAGACGAGCACCTCGCGCCGCGCATGCGCGCGATGCTCGATGTCGCCCGTGCCGCGCAGATACGCGACGCCGTTCGCGCGCTTGCCGTCGAATAGAATCCGGTCGGCCGTCGCATGCGTGACGATCGTGAGCCCCGGCCGCGCGCGCGCCTGGTCGAGGTAGCCGCGCGCGGTGCTCGCGCGGCGTCCGTGCGGCGTGACGGTGCGGTCCATCGGCCCGAAACCTTCCTGGCGGTAGCCGTTCAGATCGTCGGTGCGCGCGTAGCCGGCCTGCACGCCGGCCTCGACCATCGCCTCGAATAGCGGATTCGCGCCGGGCTTGCTCGTGGTCACGTGCACGGGGCCGTCGCCGCCGTGATATGCGTTCGGGCCGATGTCGCGTGTCTCGGCCTTGCGGAAATACGGCAGGCAGTCGAGATACGACCAGTCCTCCAGGCCCGCGCGGCTCGCCCAGCCGTCGTAATCGAGCGCGTTGCCGCGGATGTAGCACATGCCGTTGATCAGCGACGAGCCGCCGAGCCCCTTGCCGCGCCCGCACTCCATGCGGCGGTTGTCCATGTGCGGCTCGGGATCGGTCTCGTATGCCCAGTTGTAGCGGCGCCCCTGCAGCGGATACGCGAGCGCGGCCGGCATCTGCGTGCGGAAGTCCAAGCGGTAGTCGGGGCCGCCCGCTTCGAGCAGCAGTACCGTGACGTCGGAGTCCTCGGTCAGGCGCGCGGCCAGCACGTTGCCGGCCGAGCCCGCGCCGACGATGATGTAGTCGTATTCGTTGACGGCCATGCGTGGGGTCCTCGTTCGAATGGCATGCGGGCGCGCGGCGAGCGCGCGCGGGCTTTGGGCTTAGAACAGCGGCTGGTAGCGGCCCAGTTCGATCTGCACCGATTTGGTCCGCGTGTAGTGTTCGAGCGTCGCGATGCCGTTTTCGCGGCCGATGCCCGACTGCTTGTAGCCGCCCACGGGCATCTGCGCGGGCGATTCGCCCCACGTGTTGATCCAGCAGATGCCCGCTTCAAGGTGATGGATCACGCGGTGCGCGCGCGACAGGCTTTCCGTCACGACGCCGGCCGCGAGTCCGTAACGCGTATGGTTCGCGCGCGCGACGGCTTCTTCCTCGGTCGCGAAGCTCAGCACGCTCATGACCGGCCCGAAAATCTCGTCCTGCACGATGCGCATGTCGTCGCGGCACTCGCCGAACACGGTCGGTTCGACGTAGAGCCCGCGCGCGAACTCGCCGGACACGATGCGGTGCCCGCCGGCCAGCAGCTTTGCGCCTTGTTCCTTGCCGCTTTCGATGTAGCCGAGCACCTTGTCGAGCTGCGCGGGGCTCACGAGCGGCCCGAAGTTGGTGTTCGGATCCGCAGGCGAACCGATGCGGATGCGCGCGACGCGTTCGAGCAGCAGCTTCTCGAACGCGGGCAGCACCGTTTCCTGCACGAACACGCGCGTGCCGTTGGTGCAGACCTGGCCCGCGCTGAAGAAATTCGCGGCGACCGCGATGTCGGCCGCGCGTTCGAGATCGGCGTCCTCGAACACGAGCAGCGGCGACTTGCCGCCGAGTTCCATCGTGACTTCCTTGAGCGACGACGCGCCCGCCAGCGACATCACGCGGCGCCCCGTCTCGACGCTGCCCGTAAACGAAATCTTGGCGATCTCGGGGTGCTCGGCGAGCAGCGTGCCGACGCGCCCGTCGCCTTGCACGACGTTGAACACACCGGGCGGCACGCCCGCTTCCGTGAAAATTTCCGCGAGCTTGAGCGCGGACAGCGGCGTGACTTCGCTCGGCTTGAAGATCATCGCGTTGCCCGCGGCGAGCGCGGGCGCGGCTTTCCAGCACGCGATCTGGATCGGGTAGTTCCACGCGCCGATGCCGGCCGTGACGCCGAGCGGCTCGCGGCGCGTATAGACGAACGAATCGGGGCGCAGCGGCACCTGCATGCCTTCGAGCCCAGGCGCGAGGCCCGCGTAGTACTCGATCACGTCCGCGCCCGTGACGATGTCGACCGCGCGCGTCTCGGCGATCGGCTTGCCCGTGTCGCGCATTTCGAGTTCGGCGAATTCTTCGTTGCGCGCGCGCAGCAGTTCGACCGCGCGGCGCAGGATGCGCGAACGCTCCATGGCGGTCAGCGCGGCCCAGACCTGTTGGCCTGCGTGCGCGGAGCGCACCGCGCGCTCGACGTCGGCCGCGCTCGCGCGCTGCACGTCGGCGAGCAGTTCGCCGGTGGCAGGGTCGTGGGTGGCGAAGGTTTCGCCGCTCGTCGCGTCGGTGTAGGCGCCGTCGATGTAGAGGCGTTGCAGACCGTAAATGGACATCGCAGATTCCTTGCTGAAAGTGGGTTGGGCGCCGCTTATCGCGAAGCGGGGTCAGGCGCCGCGGCGCCACGGCGGCGCGCGGGCGGGCGCGCCAGTTGCAGGTCGATATAGTCGTGCGCGAGCTTTTGCGCGGCCGCGGTGTCGAACGGCGTGCCGCTCAGCGCGCCGCGCAGCCACAGGCCGTCGATGAGCGCCGCGAGGCCGCTCGCGGCCTGGCGCGCGGCCGGCAGCGGCAGCAGTTGTTTGAATTCCGCGCACAGGTTCGATTCGAGGCGGCGCGTGTTGACGCGCTGCAGCCGGCGCAACGTGGGCTCGTGCATGCTCTCGGCCCAGAACGCGAGCCACGTCTTCATGACGGGCGAATTGACCTGCGATACGTCGAAATTCGCGGCGACCACCGCGCGCAGACGTGCGCGCGGGCCCGCCTTGGCGGCCGCGCGGCGCCGCCGCGCGGTGGCTTCGGACAGGTCGCGCAGCACGTGGCGCATGGTGGCGTCGAGCAGGCCGGCCTTGTCGCCGAAATAGTGGCTGACGATGCCGGTCGAGATGTTCGCGCGCTGCGCGACCGAGGCGAGGGTGGTGCCCGGCAGGCCGGCGGCGTCGATGCAGTGCAGGGTGGCATCGATGAGCTGCGCGCGGCGGACTTCGCGCATGCCTAGTTTGGGCATCGGGGCGCTCCGGTTGGGTGGTGCGTGACACCTTACCGGTTTTTTATTGATCGTTCAATCAATAAAAAAGGGGCGCGGGCGGCGCCGGGTGACGCCGCTGGGAGGTAACCCCCCGAGGTTCAATGGGTTGCGACGGCTGCGAGGGCCGCTGCGCGCGTGCCGCCGCATTCATCGGATTGGCGCATCGACAAATCAACGCGTCAACGCGGTGAAGCCGTCGAGCAGCCGGTCGATGTCGGCCGCTTCGATCGCGCCCATGGTCGAGACGCGGAACAGCGAGGCCGACAGCGCGCCCTGGCCCGCATAGATCACGAAGCCGCGCGTCTTCAGTTCGTCGTGCAGCGTGTCGTAGGAGACGCCGGGCGGCAGCGTATAGGCGCGCAGCACGACCGACGATTCCCCGTCCGGCAGCACCAGCGCCATGCCTCGCGCGGCGAGCCCGTCGCGCACCCGGTCGGCAAGCGCCGCGTAGTGCGCATGACGCGCGCGCCAGCCGCCGGCTTCCTCGAATTCGCGCAGCGCCTCGACGAGGGCGTAATACGCATGCACGGACGGCGTAAACGGCGTGTTGCGTTGCGCTTGCAGCGTCGCGAGCCGGCCGAGATCGAGGTAGTACGTACGGCGCACGGCGCGCGCGAGCGCCGTTTCGCGCACGATCACGAACGCCGCGCCGGGCACGCCGTGCAGGCATTTGTTCGCGGTCGCCGCGACCGCGTCGATCTCGCCGCCCGCGAAATCGATCGCTTCCGCGCCGAAGCTGCTGACGCCGTCGACAAGCATGCGCGCGCCATAGCGGCGGCACAGCGCGGCGATCGGCTCGAGCGCGTTCAAGCGTCCGGTCGTGGTTTCGTGATGAACCACCGCGACATGCGTGATGGCCGGATCGGCGGCCAGCGCGGCCTCGATGCGGGCGAGATCGGGCGCCTCCATCCAGCCGTGTTCGAGCACCTCGTGCGCGATCCCGTACTGCTGCGCGATCTGCGCGATCCGGTCGCCGTACACGCCGTTCTCGATCACGAGCAGCTTGCCGTCTTCGGGTACCAGCGCGGCGATCATGCTTTCGACGGCGGCGGTGCCGGAACCGGTGAGCAGCACCGCGCGCCAGGCGGCCGGATCGAGGTCGTATGCGGCGAGCAGGCGGGCGCGCGCCTCGTCCTGCAAGTCGAAGAATTCGCTTTCGCGGTGGCACAGGTCCGGTTGCAGTAGGCTTTGGCGGACCCGCTCGGTGAGCGTGACCGGGCCGGGATTCAGCAATAGCATCATCGAACTCCCGCGCCGATGTGGCGCATCAGGCGCGTCTTGACTTCGACCGGGGTGACGGTCGGGCGCGGCAGGTTGTCGGGCACGCCGGCGCGAATCGCGACACATGCGAAACGCGCGCCGTCGGCCGGCTCGGCGAACGCGGCGTCGATCACGCCGAGGTCGGCGCCTTCGCGCGCGGCGGCGTAGCCGCACGCGGCGGCGACGCCCGCGAACGAGACGCACGGCGAGACCGTCGCTTGGCCGCCGGTCGATTCGTGTGCGCCGTTGTCGAGCAGCACGTGCAGCAGATTTTTCGGGCCGTAGGCGCCGAGCGTCGCGAACGCGCCCATGCGCATCAGCGCGGCGCCGTCGCCGTCGAGCGCAACCACGGTCAGGTCCGGCCGCGCGAGCGCGAGGCCGAGCGCGAGCGGCGTCACGCAGCCCATCGAGCCGACCATATAGAGCTGGTTCGGGCGATCGTCGAGGTCGTACAGTTCGCGGCCGCAAAAACCCGTCGAGGCGAGGACGACCGTCGAGTCGAGCGGGGTGTCGGCGACGACGCGCGCCAGGGCCTCGCGCCGCGTGGGCGGCTCGGCGCCCGCGCCGGCCGCGGACACCGGCACGACGTGCTTGCGCGGCGCGGGCATCGCTGCCCGGTTCAACGGATACGGCGCGACGGCGCCTTTCTGCATCACCAGCGCATAGGGCCGCCCGGTCTCGTCCATATGCCGGAGCGCGCGGTCGAGCGCGGGACCGATCGCGTCGGCCTCGCTCGGAAACAGCTCCCACGGAATTTCCATGGTGTCGAGCAGCGCCGGCGTGATCGGTCCCATCAGCGCGTGCTGCGGCTCGTCGGGAACGCCCTGCTGGCCGCGCCAAGTGACGATCAGCAATTGCGGCAGGCGGAAGTTCCAGGTCAGCGACGTCAGCGGGCTCACGGCATTGCCGAGCCCGGAGTTCTGCATCATCGCGATCCCGCGCCGGCCGCCGAGCGTCGCGCCCGCGACCAGCGCGACCGCGTCGCCTTCGTTCGCGGCCGATACGTAGTGGAGCGTCGGGTCCTGCAACACGTAGTTGATGAACGGCGTCAGGTACGAGCACGGCACGCCCGCGTACCAGTCGAAACCGCGTTCGCGCGCGGCCTCGACGAATTGTGCGGCGTCGATCATTGCGCGTCCTCGTGCGCCGCGCCCGCGTACGGCGCCTGGCCTTGCGCGAAATCGCCCGCGCGCTGGAACTCGTCCAGGTCGTTGACGCCGCGCCAGTGGCCGTGCACGTATTGCACCTCGATCTTCTCGCCGGCGTCGATCAGCGCGTTCAGCAGCGCCGGGATATCGAGCCGGTCGAAATCGGGACGCGCCTGCAACGTCGCGAGCATTGCCTTCAGGCGCGCGACGCCCGCGCCGCGCACGTTCAGCAGGCCGATCCAGCGGCCGTCCGGCGCGTGCTCGCCGGCTTCGCTCGACACGTGCCGCAGCAGCACCTTCTGGCCGAACAGGTCGCGGTCGTCGCCGGCCGAGCAGTACGCAAAATCGCGCACGCTCCGGTTCGTGGCTTCGGTCAGCGACGAATCGACCACCACGGTGAATTCCGCGTCGCTTTCCGCGAGGTCGCGCAGGATGTAGCCGCGGAACAGCAGGTCGCCGTAGGAGACGATGGTGTCGCCGGTGAGCTTGGCGGCGGCGCAGGCGAACGACGCGAGTTCGCCGGTTTCTGCGTACCGCTCGTTGACCACGAGCTTCACGCCGGCCGTATCGATCGCGTCCGCGCGATAGCCGCCGACCACGGTGATGTCGTTTACGCCTTCCTTCTTGAAGCCGTCGACGAGCCAGCGCAACAGCGGCTTGCCGGCGATCGGCAGCATCACCTTCGGCTTGTCTTCGGTGACGGCCTCGAGGCCCGCGCCGCGGCTGGCCGCGAGCACCAGCGCCGAGCTGGACGAGCGCGCCGACGACGACAGGTAGATCCGCTCGGCGGCCGAGTATTCGTCGGCGTCTTGCAGGCGGAAGATTTCGTTGACGGTCGCGATGCGGTCCTCGACGTTGACGAGCGTCTGCTCCTCGGCGATCTGGCGGGCCGTGGCCTGCATCGCGGCCGCGGCCGAGCGGATCAGGTGGTTCGCCCAGATCACGGTGCTGATGCCGGCTTGGCGGAACACGTCGGTCGGCGTGCCGTAGTACTTGGTCGGCACGATCACGAGCGGCGCGCGGTTGCCCCATTCGCGCGCGAATTGCAGGATCTCGTCCGGACGCGACAGCTTGCTGTGGATCAGGATCGCGTCGGCGCCGGCGTCCGCGTAGGCGTGCGCGCGGCGCAGCGCCTCGTCCATACCCCAGCCGGCGATCAGCGCCTCGACGCGCGCCACGATCGAGAAATCCGGATCGGTCTGGGAGTCCTTGCCGGCCTTGATCTTGCCCGCGAACTCGTCGATTTCGGCGAGCGGCTGGCGTTCGCCGTCGATGAAGCTGTTGGTTTTCGGGAACTGCTTGTCCTCGATGCAGACGCCGGCGATGCCGCGCTGCTCGAGCTTGCGCACCAGGCGCCGCATATTGTTGAAGTTGCCGTAGCCGGTGTCGCCGTCGAGCAGGATCGGCAGGTCGCTGGCGTCGGCCATGAATTCGAGCACGTCGACCACCTGGGTCCAGCTCGCCTCGTTGTTGTCGCGCACGCCGAGCGCGGCCGAGATCGACAGGCCCGAGCCCCAGATCCCCTTGAAGCCGGCTTCGCGAACGATCTTCGCGGACAAGCCGTTGTGCGCCTCCATCAGGAATTCGAGTTGGTCGCCGGTCAGCATGCGGCGCAGCCGCGCGGTACGGGATTCGATGAAGTTGGGTTCGCGTGCGTTCATCCTGCGGTTCCTACGGTAGTGCCTACGATGTTGTGGCGAAGCTGAGGGAGGACTTCGTCGGCCGCGCGGGCGACGTCGTTCGGGAAGTCGATTTCGATCCACGGGGCGCCCGTTACGTCCGCGATGTCGAACGTATGGCCGCTTTCGAGCAGCAGGTCGCGGACCGCTTCCTCGTGCGGCAGGTGCGCGCGGCCGCTGTCGACGTAGCCGGCGACGATCTCGGCGAGCCGTTTCGCGGTGGGCTCGCTGAAGCGGAAAAAGCCGACCGATTCGCCGATCGTGTCGTATTGCAGATCGGCGGCGAGCTGCTTGCGAAGCTCGACGGGCACGCCGTCCTTCGCGCACAGCTTCACCGGTTCGTCGCCGGCTTCGAAATCGCGGTCGATCAGCAGGCGGTCGACGGGGCGCTCCGGCTGCGCGACCAGGGCTTGCAGGATGCTCTCGTCGTACAGCACGTCGGCATCCATCAACAGCACGTCGCCGCCGCGCGTCAGCGCCTCGGCGGCCGTATGCACGGTCAGCACGCTGCCGAGGTCGAACTGCGGATTGAGCACGATCTCGGCGTGCCGCCCGAGGCGCGCAAGCTCGGCCTCGACCTGCTCCGACTGGAAGCCGAGCGCGAGCACGATCTCGGTGACGCCGAGCGCGCCGAGCAGGCGCAGATGGCGTTCGAGCAGGGTCACGTCGTCGAAGCGCAACAGGCACTTCGGATGCTGGGCCTCGAGCGGCTGTTGCAGACGCAGCCCCCGGCCAGCGGCGAGAATAATGGCTCGCATTGAATACTCCACGAAATGGCGCCGGGCCGACGGCCGGCTCGGACTCTAATCGGCGGCCGGCAGCGGCGCACGCCGCCGCCAGTCGCGCTCACTGAAATGCAGGTACAACATGCCGGGCAGCCCGAGCGCGAGTTCCCGCGCGCGCTTCGCGAGCGAGAGGGCTAGCCCGGCCTCCGGCGGCAGCCCGACGAGCGGGGCGAGCAGCAGATAGCCGCCCTCCTGCGCGCCGAGCGAACCGGGAATCATGAACGCGGCGCCGCGAATCGCCTGGCCGACGCTTTCGAGCAGCAGCGCGTCGATCCAGCCGACCGGGTGGCCGAGAAACCGCAGCGCCAGCCATACCTCGCCGGTGCCGACCACCCAGCCGGCGAAGCTGAGCCAGAACGTCGCGGCAATGCGGCGGCGCTCGCCGTACAGTTCGGCGACCGCCGCGTCGATCGCGTCTGCACGCGCTGCGAGCGAGGGCCACGCGCGCGGGCCGAGCGCCTTCGAGACGAGCCGCATGGCGCGCCCGAACAGCCCGCGCCGCTGCGCGAAGTAGAAGCCGAGCGCGCTTGCGCCGAGCAGTGCCGTCGCGATGAGCGCCGGCGTGCGTAAATGCGCGGCGGCCTGCTGGCTCGCGACGAGACTGAAGACCGCGATGCCGGCGAGCGCGAACAGGATTTGCGCGAGCGCCTGCATCGTCGTGCCGACGGTGACGGCCGCCGCCGCGCGCGGCAGCGGCACGCCTCGTTGCGACAAGTAGCGCGCCATCAGCACCGGGCCGCCGATCTGGCCCGCGGGCAGCAGGCTATTGACCGATTCGCCGACCCAGCGCGCCAGCAGCGTCGCGCGCGTCGAGGCGCCCGGCGTGCCGCGCGGAGACAGGACGGCGATCGCGCGCGCATCGATGACCAGCGGGATCAGGTGGAACGCGGCCACCAGCGCCAGGCCCCAGCCCGCGGCCGCGAGCGTCGCCGCGACCGCGCCGAAGCCTTGCCACGCAAGCAACGCGACGAACAGGGCCGTCCCGAGAGACAGCAGGACAAGGCCGGCGCGCGTCATGAACGGGGCGACGGGCGGCGGCTGGCCAGTTGCCTGAAGACCTGACGGAAGCCGAAATAGGCGATCGCGTCCTTCATGTTCGAGATAAAGCGCTTCCACGGCCGCATGCCGGGATCGGTCACGTATTCGAACGTCAGCGACACGCGGATCTCGTTTTCCCGCAGCGGCGTGATGCGGTGACGCAGCTTGTCGCCGTCGAACAGCACGATGCCGCCGTCGGCGATTTGCACCGAGCCCGCCGCGGCCGGAATCTCCGGGGTGCGCGTATGCAGCTCGTAGTCGAGCCGGCACGAGGACTGGTCGAGCACGCCGATCAGCAGCGTGTAGCGGCGCCCGTCGTAGTACGAGGTGTCGTAATGCCAGCCGATGTGGTCGCCGGCCTTCGTGTAGTAGTAGAGCGCGTAGGCGTGCGGATCGTCGGGCGGCGACACTTGCAGCGTGTCGCCGGTCAGTTTCTCGAGAAAGCCGATGAGCGCCCTGGAGCGGTATAGCTCGGCGATAAACGGCGCTTTTTCGTCGATCGTGTGCCGGCTGACGCTGCCGCCCTGCTTGTGGCCGGGCAGGTAGTTCCGATTCAGGTCGGGTTGCAGCATGCGCGCGAGCCCGGCGAGGCGCTCGGCCGCGTCGCGCGGCAGGAACTTGTCGAGGTAGATGAACGCGCCCTGGCGCGCGAACTCCTGTTGCAGCCGGCCGGTGTCGAGCGCGGCGACGCTTGCGGCGACCGCGCGCTCGGCGGACGCGGCGGACGCGGCGGGGGCGCGGTATGCGGCGGCCGGCGGCGCGGTGTCGGCTCCGGTTTGCGTGCTCATGTCGTCGAGTGGATGTGGTGGGGGTGTTATGCGGTGCGGGCGGCGCCGCGCCGGACGATGCGCCAGTAGTCGATCACGACCCAGGCCGCGAACAGCGGTGCGCCGATCGCGGCCGTGTGCAGGAAGGGTTCGACGCCGTCGAACAGCGTCACCAGCGGCAGCAGATACAGCACGTCCTCGGTTTCGAAGCCGGCGAACGATGCCTGCTGCGTGCCGGTCTTGCCGGCGAACGATTCGATCCGCATCCGCAGGAAGAAGATCAGCGCGACCGCCGTACCGGCAATCATGCCGAGCAGCAGCGGCGGCGCGAACATCGTGCCGCCCTGGGAGACGATGCCCGCGCCCATGCAGACGAACAGCGCGACGGTGATCACGGCGTCGCTCGCGAGGTCGTAGTAGTGGCCGATCTTGCTGGTTTTGCCGCTGATGCGCGCGAGCTCGCCGTCGGTGTGATCGATGAAGTTCGACAGCGCGATCAGGCAGGCGCCGGCGTTGCTCCAGCCGAACCCGCCCTGCGCGAGGCATAAGGCGCCGGCGAGGCCGATCAGCAGGCGCAGCGTGGTCAGGTGGTTCGGGGTGACGGGCGTGCCGACGAGCGGCGTGACGAGCCGGCGCGCGAGACGCGCATCCCAGGTGCGGGGCGGCGGCGGCACGATGAATGTTCGTTGGTCCATCGTGCGAATATATACGAGATTGTAAGCGTTTGCTTTACCGCCAATTTGATTGTGACGCGGCGATGTCGAGCTTTCCGAAAGGCGCTAAAAGGTCGGGAAGGGCCGCATCGGCGTGGCCGGCAGCCTATAAGCTGTAATAAACGGTAACAAAGGGGCGGCGGGCGCCGGGTTGCAGGGCCGCCGCGCTTCACGCATGTGCGATCCGCGGCGGCGGCTCCCGCAGGCTCGCCGTGAACGGCGCCACCTGGCTGCGCCGTTCGCGTGTCGGCGCGGTGCCGAATGCGTCGCGGTAGCTCTTGCTGAAATGGCAGGCCGACTGGAAGCCGCAGGCCATCGTGATGTTCATGATCGACATGTTGGTCTGCAGCAGCAGCTCGCGCGCGCGGCGCAGACGCAGCGTCAGATAGTAGTGTGTCGGCGTCATGCCGAGATGTTCGCGGAACAGCCGCTGCAATTGGCGCTGCGAGAGATTCGCCAGGCGCGCCAGCTCCTCGCGCGAGAGCGGTTCCTCGATATTGTTCTCCATCAGCGCGATCACCTCGAACAGCGATTTGTTCGCCGATCCGAGCCGCGCCACGAGCGGCATCCGTTGTTGGGCGCTGTTGTCGCGCACGTGCTCCACGATGAATTGCTCGGCGATCTGCGTGACGCGCGCGGTGCCGACGCGCGGCGCGATCAGGTGCAGCATCATGTCGAGCGGCGCGACGCCGCCCGTGCAGGTCAGGCGGTCGCGATCGAAGACGAACAGTTCCTTGAGGAAGCGCGTCTTCGGGAATTCCTCCTTCAGCGCCGACATGTTTTCCCAGTGGATCGCGCATGCGTAACCGTCGAGCAGGCCCGCTTTCGCGAGCGTGTAGGTGCCGGTGCAGAGGCTGCCGAGCGCCACGTCGGCGCGCGCGAGGCCGCGCAGGGCGGACAGGTGTTCGGGTCGCGTTTCGCGCTGGACGTTGATGCCGCCGCACAGGAATACGACATCGGGGCGCGGCGCGGTTTCGACGGGGACGGTATCGACCGCGAGTCCGTTGCTGGCCGTGACGGGGCCGCCGCCGGGGCTGATCAAGGACCAGCTATAGAGCGGTTGTGCGCTCAGGTAATTGGCCATGCGCAGCACTTCGATGGCGTTCGTAAACGCGATCATCGTGAAGCTGGGCAGCGGCATGAACGCGAAATGCGACAGTGACGCGGCGCGGTCGGGCGACATGAAATGATTTTCCTTCGGCCCGGCGTGGGGTGGACGGGCCTGACGATGCGGAGTGCGATGCTCTCCTCGGCTATTGTGAGAATTGAGGCAACAAACATGCCATACGGTGAAACCCTGCTTGAAGTCGGGGGTGTGCGCCGGGGGCGCACTGCGGGTGTGCGTGGTGCACGGGTTTTTCGCTTTTTTGGGTTTTTGGTGCGCCGAAAAAGGGATTGTTTTTTTGGGGTGCGATGGGGTGCTGATTGGCTATGTGGTTAGGAAGGGGGGAGCTGGGTAAACCGTCGGCTAGCTCAAGCTTGGGAGGATGGGGAGGGCTATCTGCTTCCGGTTGCCTACAGCAGATAGCCCTCCCCATCCCGAAGGTTCAATTGCCCCAAAAAAACAACCGCCAAACCTAAACCCCGGGGATTTACCGCTCACGGATTCAATCCAGACCAGAGGTTAATACTCGACGGTGTCGGCAACACTCAGAGTAGTGATGCCAGATGGGTGTTCCACGGCATATCAAGCTAAGGCCAGGGGTGAACTGGCCGACGGTTTTCACTCCCCAACCCCAAATCCACCCGCAACGGTAATTCAGAAACCCGGGGGGTAAAACCAAAAAAAGGGGCGCCGCAGGCGCCCCGTCTAACCCTTATTTCGGCCCATCCTGATCGATCCACCGATCAAGCAGCTTGCGCGCCGGCTCCCGGCCGCCCAGGCCAAAAGCAAGCGCCACCGCCACCGCGATCGCGCCCAGCACAAGCCCGAACGCCAACTGCACGATGTCGTCGGCAATCCCCATCGCCCGCAGCCCCATCGCGAACACGAGACCGAGAATCGCAAACTGCGCAATACGCGCCAACAACACATTGCAACGCTCGCTCGTCTGCCCCGTCTTCTCGGTCTGCTCGATCACGCGGCGCGCAAGCCCGGCGAGCCAGAACCCGATCACGAGAATCACACCGCCCATCAGCACGTGCGAACCGAACTCGATGAACAACGTGACGACGTCGCGCACCTGCGTGAAGCCAAGCCGGTTGGCCGCCTCGACCGTGCCGAACAGCATCGCGAAGAACACGATCAACCGCGAAGCCAGCGTCGAAGGCTGCAGGAACCCCGAGAACACGCCGCCCACGCCGAGCATGGCCGGCAGACCGTCGGCGCCCGCGGCGGAAAGCAGACGCGCCACCAGCGAACCGACGAAACGCGCGACGTAGAACGTCACGAGCAGAATCACGACCGCCGCGATGATGTTCGGCACGGCGCTCATGAACTGGTTCAGCAGATTGGTGGCGGGCACCGAAACCGCGTCGATCTTGAGCGCATCGAGCGCCGAGATCAGCGCCGGCACGAACACGAGGATATAGACGATCGTGCCGACCACGCCCGACAGCTTGAACGGCGTCGGGCTCTCCACCTTCTGCGCGAACTTGTCGATGCCGGCCGCTTCGAGCAGGTTCGTGACCAAGCCGCGCAGCACGCGCGCCACGAGCCAGCCGACCAGGCCGATCACGGCTGCGGCGAACAGATTCGGCACGAAGCCGAGGATCGTGTCGATCATGCCCTGCACCGGCGACAGCAAACCGGTCAGCTCGAACGCGCCGAGAATCGCGGGCAGGAACAGCAGGATCACGAGCCAGAACAGCACGTCGCCGAGATAACTGCTCATCGGTTTGATGCCGGCCGAACTCGTCAACGTGCCGTCGAGCTTGCTGAGCTTCAAGCCCTTGTTGGCCACGCTGCGCAGCACCGCGGCGATCAGCCATGCGATCAGCGTCAGGATCGCGCCGCCGATCAGATGCGGCAGATAGCCGACGATCTGCGAAACCAGCTGCGAGAACGGCGCGGAAATGGCCGGAAGGCTCAACACGTTGAAGATGGCGACGGCCGTCACGAGCAGGATCAGCCAGAACAGGCCGCCCGCCACGATACCTTCGAGCGGCGTGCCGTGCCCCGTGGATTCGGCGACGCGCTGGTCCACCTTGGCCGCGCCGAGCCCCTTGCGCACCGCGGCCCGGACGATCACGGCGATCAGCCAGCCGACGATCAGGATGCCGAGCGCCCCGGCGATCTTGGGCAGATATGCGCCCAGTGTGCTTTGCAGCGACGTCAAAAAGCTCGACAAATCCATTTTTGCCTCTCCCACGTAGCTTGGGTGGAATGATTGGACCGCACGGTCAATAGCAACAGATGCACGAACTCATCGCAGCGAATCGGGACGCACCCGAATTAGCATAAGGCAGACCATACACGCGGAATGGCGAACAATTCAACCGTTCCGACGAGATTTCGCAGCGGCCCGCCCAGCAGCATGGCCTCCCGGCCGCGTCCGCCCGCCGGCGCGAACCCCGGCGCGCCGCATCAAACCGTTGTGCGACGGCCCTGCGCGGGCCGCGGCACGCCCCACGAAGCGCCCCGCCGCACAACCGCAACCCAGGCCCGGTGTGGCGCAGACGCGTCAATATGCCTCTCATTCGAGATAATCAGGAACCCTATTCTCGAAGTTTGGCCTGCCGCTACGGCTTGCCGTCGCGGCCCGCCGTCTCTTCTCAAAATCTTCCCAAAACCTCGAAAACCGCCCCGCCAAAAAAACAAAGCCGCCGGGCCCAAGGCCGCGGCGGCTCGCGGAGCGCACCGCCCGCGGGGCGGCGCACTCCGGTCACATACGATAGATAACCCGCGCGTTACTTGCCGATGCTCTTGAGCGGCACCCACTGGCCCTTCTCGACCTTGTACATGGTGATGCCGCCGTTCTTCAGGTCGCCGCGCGCGTCGTAGCCGAGGTGAGACGTGGTCACGCCGGCCATGTCGGTCTTGGCCAGGAACGGCAGGTACTTGGCCGGATCGGTCGAATCGGCCTTCTTCATCGCGGTGAACAGCGCCATCGCGCCGTCGTACGCGTACGGCGAGTAGGTTTCCACGGCCGTGCCGAAACGCTTCTGGTACTTGGCCGCATAGGCCGAGCCGCCCGGCATTTCGGTCAGCGGCAGGCCGGCCAGCGAGGCCACCGAGCCTTCCGCCGCATCGCCGGCGATCTTCAGGAAGTCCGGCGTCTTGACCATTTCGCCGCCCATCAGCGGCGCCGTGATGCCGAGCGTCTTCATTTGCTTGGCGAGCGGCGCGGCTTGCGCGTCGGCACCGCCGTAGTACACGAGCGCCGGGCGCTGCGACTTGATCTTGGTCAGAATCGCCTTGAAGTCCACGGCCTTGTCGTTCGTGAACTCGCGGTCGATGACCGTGCCGCCCGCAGCCAGCGCCGCCTTTTCGAACTGGTCGGCGAGACCCTTGCCGTAGGCCGTGCGGTCGTCGATGATCGCGATCTTCTTGAGACCGAGATCCTTGACCGCGAACGCGCCGGCCACCGAGCCCTGCTGGGTGTCGGAGGTCATCATGCGGAAGGTCGTCTTGAAACCTTGCTGCGTGTATTCGGGCGCCGTCGCCATCGCGACTTCGGGGATGCCGGCGTTCGCGTAGATGCGCGAAGCGGGGATCGTCGTGCCCGAGTTGAAGTGGCCGAGCATGCCCTTGATGCCGTCGTCCACGAGCTTCTGCGCCACGGTCGTGCCCGTACGCGGGTCGGCCTGGTCGTCTTGCGTCTCCAGCACGAACGTCACCGGCTTGCCGCCGATCACGGGCTTCGTCGCGTTGAAGTCTTCGATCGCGAGCGCGATGCCGTTTTGCATGTCGGCGCCGTAATGCGCCTGTGCGCCCGTCATGGGCGCGGCGAAGCCGATCTTGACTTCGTCCGCGTGAGCCGTCCCCGCCAGCGAGGCAATTGCGACCGCCGTCGCGCCTGCCAGTTTCTTCATCGTAAATTGCATCGCACTCTCTCCTTGGTTTGAGGGTATGGGCGGCTCACTTGTGGCTGCCGCCTTGTTATGCACTGACCGGCATACCCAATTAGCCGATCGTCATCAAATTCGCATTGCCGCCCGCGGCCGCCGTGTTGACGCTGACCGAACGCTCGCTGAGCAAGCGTTCGAGCGCGTAATCGTCGTCGCCGCGTTCGAACGCGCCCGCCGCCACGCCCTGCACCGACACGATCGGGCCGCCGCGCTGCGCGACGTCCTGGATCAGTTTCAGCAGCGCGTCGCTGTCGCCCTCGAACAATACCGCATCGGCATGCGCGGTTTCGCCGTTCGCGATGCTCGCGTAAACCTTGAGCGACGGCGGCAGCGATTCGACGAACGCGCGGCCGGCCGCGCCTTCGAAGCTCGCGCGGTTGCCGGTCGCGAGCGCCGCGG
This sequence comes from Amerodectes protonotaria, assembly GCA_025882695.1. Lineage (NCBI taxonomy): Eukaryota > Metazoa > Arthropoda > Arachnida > Sarcoptiformes > Proctophyllodidae > Amerodectes > Amerodectes protonotaria. Next base: position 16,470 of record JAOZJS010000638.1, read on the forward strand.
CCAACTGCGCGCGCGCGCCGCTCGGGGTCGCCGCGATGCAGCGCACGACGCCGCGCGCGCCGAGTCTATACGTATTGCGCTCGCCCGTGGGGCCCGGCAGCAATGCCTCGGTGCCGACCGGCACCTGAGCCAGGTAGCTGTCGCAGCGTCCCGCCAGTGCCTCGTCGCCCTGCGCCTTGAGCCAGTCGCGCAACGCCGTCAACGCGGCGCGCGCGTGCTCGCGCGTGGCCGCCGCCTGCGGCGCGGCGGCCGTTTCCAGCGCCGTGTCGAGCGTGGCGGGCAAGCCGGCCGGACGCGTCGCGAGCAGACGCGACAGATACAGCGGGCCGCCGGCCTTCGGACCGGTGCCCGACAGACCTTCGCCGCCGAACGGCTGCACGCCGACCACGGCGCCGATCACGTTGCGGTTGACGTAGATGTTGCCCACGTGCGCGCGCTCGATCACGCGCGCGATGGTTTCGTCGATGCGCGTATGGATGCCGAGCGTCAGGCCGTAGCCCGTGTTGCGGATCTGATCGAGCAGGCCGTCGAGTTCGGTGCGGCGGTAGCGCAACACGTGCAGCACGGGCCCGAACACTTCGCGCTTGAGCGCGTCGAGGTTCTCGATCTCGATCAGCGTCGGCGCGACGAAGTAGCCGAGCGCGCACGCTTCCGGCAGCGGCAGTTGCGTGACCGGGCAGCCGCGCTCGCGCAGCGTCGCGATGTGCGCGTCGATACCGCGCTTGGCCTCGCCGTCGATCACGGGGCCCACGTCGGTCGAGAGACGATCCGGATTGCCGACCGTCAGTTCGCGCATCGCGCCGCGCAGCATTTCGAGCGTGCGGTCGGCCACGTCTTCCTGCAGGCACAGCACGCGCAGCGCCGAGCAACGCTGGCCGGCCGAATCGTAGGCCGACTGGATCACGTCCGCGACGACCTGCTCCGCGAGCGCCGACGAATCGACGATCATCGCGTTCTGGCCACCCGTCTCGGCGATCAGCGGAATCGGCTTGCCGTCCGGATCGAGACGCGCGGACAGCGTTTGGTTGATCAGGCGCGCGACCTCGGTCGAACCCGTGAACATGACCGCGCGCGTACGCGGATCGGCCACCAATGCCGCGCCCACGGTCTCGCCGTTGCCGGGCAGCAGCTGCACCGCGCCGGCCGGCACGCCGGACTCGCGCAGGATGCGCACGGCTTGCGCGGCGACCAGCGGCGTCTGCTCCGCGGGCTTCGCGAGCACCGGGTTGCCGGCCGCGAGCGCCGCCGCGACCTGCCCCATGAAAATCGCGAGCGGGAAGTTCCACGGGCTGATACAGACCACGGGGCCGAGCGGACGATGCGTGTCGTTCGAGAACTCGGTGCGGATCTGCTCCGCGTAGTAACGCAGGAAATCGACGGCCTCGCGAATCTCGGCCACCGCGTTCGGCAGCGATTTGCCCGCTTCGCGCACGATCAGGCCCATCAGCGTGTGCATCTGCGCTTCGAGGCGGTCGGCCGCGCGCGTCAGGCATTCGGCACGCGCCTCGACGGGCGTTGCCTGCCAGATCGGCGCGGCGCTCTGCGCCTGCGCGAGCGCCGCGCTCACCTGCTCCGGCGTCGCGTCGCTGACGGTGCCGACCAGGTCGCGCAGGTCGGCCGGATTGCGCACTTCGTGCGCGGGCGCGTCGGGCAGCGCGGTGTCGCCGAGCATCGGTGCGGCCTGCCATTGCTGATGCGCGCTGCTCAACAGCGCGGCGGACAGCGAGGCGAGACGCTGCTCGTTCGACAGATCGAAGCCGGCCGAATTGGCGCGCTCGGCGCCGAACAGCTCGCGCGGCAGCGGAATCTTCGCGTGCGGCGCGCCGACCGGCACGACCTGCGCCGCCTCGTCCATCGGACTCACGATCAGTTCGTCGATCGAAACGTTGTGATCGGCGATGCGATTCACGAACGAAGTATTCGCGCCGTTTTCGAGCAAGCGGCGCACCAGGTACGCGAGCAGCGTTTCGTGCGTGCCGACCGGCGCATAGACGCGGCACGGACGGTTCAGCTTGTCGCGGCCCGTGACTTCCTCGTAGAGCGGCTCGCCCATGCCGTGCAGGCACTGGAATTCGTACTGGCCCGGGTAGTAGTTCTGGCCGGCCATTTGATAGATCGCCGCGAGCGTATAGGCGTTGTGCGTGGCGAACTGCGGATAGACCGCGTCGGGCGCGTCGAGCAGCTTCTTCGCGCAGGCCAGGTACGAGATGTCGGTGTAGATCTTGCGCGTATACACCGGATAGCCCTCGAGGCCGTCCGTCTGCGCGCGCTTGATCTCGCTGTCCCAGTACGCGCCCTTGACCAGGCGCACCATCACGCGGCGGCGGCTGCGGCGCGCCAGATCGACGATGTAGTCGATCACGTACGGGCAGCGCTTCTGATACGCCTGCACCACGAAGCCGATGCCGTTCCAGCCGGCCAGCTCGGGATCGAAGCACAGCGCTTCGAGCAGGTCGAGCGACAGTTCGAGGCGGTCGGCCTCCTCGGCATCGATGTTGAGGCCGATGTCGTATTGACGCGCGAGCAGCGCCAGCGCGCGCACGCGCGGCAGCAGCTCGGTCATCACGCGCTCCTGCTGGCCGCGCGCATAACGCGGATGCAGCGCCGAGAGCTTGATCGAGATGCCCGGGCCTTCGTAGATGCCGCGCCCGCCGGCCGCCTTGCCGATCGCGTGGATCGCCTGTTCGTAGGCCGCGTAATAGCGCTGCGCGTCGGCCTCGGTCGTGGCGGCTTCGCCGAGCATGTCGTACGAGTAGCGGAAGCCGCGCGCTTCGAACTTGCGGCTGTTGGCCAGCGCCTCGGAGATCGTCTCGCCCGTCACGAACTGCTCGCCCATCAGGCGCATCGCCATATCGACGCCCTTGCGGATCAGCGGCTCGCCGCCGCGCCCGATCAGGCGCGTGAGCGCCGACGAGAGGCCCGCTTCGCTATTGGTCGACACGAGCTTGCCCGTGATCATCAAGCCCCACGTCGTGGCGTTGACGAACATCGACGGCGCGTTGCCGACGTGCGATTTCCAATCGCCCTTGCTGATCTTGTCGCGGATCAGCGCATCGCGCGTCGCGCGGTCGGGAATCCGCAGCAGCGCTTCGGCGAGACACATGAGCGCCACGCCTTCCTGGCTCGACAGCGAGAATTCGTGGATCAGCCCTTCGACGCCGCTGCCCGTGCCCTTCGCGCGCAGCGTCTCGACCAGCTTGCGCGCGAGCTCGCGCGCGTTCTCGGCCATCGGCGCGGGCAGGCGCGCCTCGCCGATCAAGAGCGGCACGCACTCGGGCTCCGGACGCCGGTACGCGCCCGTGATCGCGGCGCGCAGCACCGATTGCGGCTGCACGCTCTGCGCGAATTCGAGGAACGGATACGCGACGCCCTCGTCCTCGGCGCCGTTCGCCTGATGCTCGGCCGCTTCGCTCATGCCGGGCTGGCCGTCCAGCTCCGCGGGCACCTGGCCCTGCTCGATTCTTTCGAGGTACGCGAAGATGGCTTGCTTGATCAGCCAGTGGGGGGTGCGCTCGAGACGCGCGGCAGCGTCTTTCAAACGCGTGCGCAGGAGATCGTCTACTTTGACGCCGAGAGTGGTGCTAGCCATGTGCGATTGTTAGCGGTGCCGAAGCGCCGGGATCCAGGTCTGAAAAGATTCGGCATCGTACGCCGCCCAATAAAAAGGTGCAACCAAACAAAAGCGCATGGTTGCACCGATATTATTCTTTTATATACAGAGGGTTACGCATCTTTTTCGGGAACCGCCCAGAGGTTCGGCGGGCTCGGTACTTTCCCTAGGACGGCGCTCGATCACGCGCGTTGCGCAGCGGAGTTGCACCGCGCGGTTTCGCCGCTCGCCGGTCTTGCCCGGTTCAGATATCGAGCGGATCGACTTCGAGGTTCCAGCGCAGCGTGCCGCGCAGACCGCGCAGTAGCGGCTGCCACGCGTGCAGGACCGCCTGCAGCGTCGCGCGCGACGCGCTTTCGATCAGCAATTGCGCGCGATGCACGTGCATGACCTTGACGACCGTCATCGGCACCGCGTCGTAGACGGTGATGCGCTCCGCACCCGGCAGTGCCTGAAGCGCGTCGGCGGCGGCCTTCAGAAACGCGAGCGCGCCCTCCAGCGTGCGCGCCTCGGCGCGCAGCAGCGCCTGATAGACGAACGGCGGCAGATGCGCGTCGCGCCGCTCGGCCAGCGTCGATTCGGCAAAGCCGGGGTAGTCGTGGCGCACGAGCGCCTGGTAGAGCGCGTGACGCGGATAGCGCGTCTGCACCATGACCTCGCCCGGCAGCCCCGCACGGCCGGCGCGGCCGCTGACTTGCATCAGTTGCGCGAACAGCCGCTCGCCCGCGCGGAAATCGTGCGAAAACAATGCGGTATCGGGATTGAGTACGCCGACCAGCGAGACGCGTTGAAAATCGTGGCCCTTGGCGATCATCTGCGTGCCGACGAGGATATCGACCTCGCCCGCATGCACGTCCGCAAACAACGCCTGCGCGCTGCCCTTGCGGCGCGTGCTGTCGGCGTCGATGCGCAGCACGCGCGCGCCGGGCACGGCCGCCGCAAGCGCTTCTTCGATGCGTTGCGTGCCGCGCCCCATCGGCGCGAGATCGACGTTGCCGCATTCGGGGCAATTGTGCGGAATGCGCGCTTCCCAACCGCAGTGATGGCAGCGCAGCGTGCGGTCGGGCTTGTGCAGCACGACGTAGGCGCTGCAGCGCGGGCACCCCGCGACCCAGCCGCACGCGTCGCATGCGAGCGTCGGCGCATAGCCGCGCCGGTTCAGGAATATGAGGCTCTGCTCGCCGCGTTCGAGGCGCGCCTTGAGCGCCGCGACCAGCGGCCCCGACAGCCCCTCGTACGAGCCGCGTCCGCGGCGGCGCTCCTCTTCGAGATCGATCAGGCGCACGCTCGGCAACACCGCGTCGGCCACCGCGCGATGCGCGAGCGTGAGGCGCGTGTAGCGCCCCTGGTCGGCCTGCCACCAGCTTTCGAGCGACGGCGTGGCCGAGCCGAGCAGCACCGGCACGCCGAGCTGCTTCGCGCGCCACACGGCCAGGTCGCGCGCCGAATAGCGCAGGCCCTCCTGCTGCTTGTAGGCGGGATCGTGTTCTTCGTCCACGATCAGCATCGCGAGCTTCGGCAGCGACGCGAGCACGGCAAGCCGCGTGCCGAGCACGATGCGCGCGTGGCCCGTATGCGCGGCGAGCCAATGGCGCGCGCGCTCGCCCTCGGCCAGGCCGCTGTGCAGCGTGACGATCGCGTCGTCGGGCAGCGTGCCCGCGAAGCGCGCGCGGAATGCCGCCTCGAACTGCGGCGTCAGATTGATTTCCGGCACGAGCACGAGCGCCTGCGCATCGGCCCGCGCAGCGAGCAGTTCGGCCAGCGCGCGCAGATAGACCTCGGTCTTGCCGCTGCCCGTCACGCCGTACAGCAGGAACGGCGCGAACCCGCGCGCGGCGCCGATCGCCTCGACCGCGGCCGCTTGATCGTCGGTCAGGCGCGGCAGCGCGGCGGGAGCGCGTGTCTCGGTCGCACCAGCCGCCACCGGCCGGCCAACCACGTCGACCGCATCAACGACGCCTGCCGCACCGGCCGACTCCGCGATAACCCAATCCGCCTCGGACGTAGCCGCTTCTTCCGGCACCCCATGCCGCTTCGCCCGCGCGCTCGCACCTGCCGCCACCAGTTCGATCTCGACCCACCCCTGCGCCTGCCAGGCCTCGAACGTCGCCGCAGCCTTCGGATGCAGCGCACGCGCATCGCCGAGCGACAAACGCCCGGCTTCGACCAGCGCCTCGGCGAGCCTGCGCAGCGCCGCGGCACGCGCCGGCAGCGCGCCGGGCAGCGCGGTCCGGCCGGCGTCCAGCAGCCGGTAACACGGCTCGGGCGCGAGCAGCCGCTCCCAACGCGACGCATCGCGCAGCGCCTGCGGCAGGGCGGGGAGCGCGACTTCGCCTAGCCCGCGCTGATAGTAATCGGCCGCGAACGCGGCCAACTCGAGCCACGCCGCCGACAGCGGCGCGAGCCCCGTACACACCGCCTCGACCGCCTTGAGGCGCGCCTCGTCCACCTCGCTGTGAGCACATACTTCCCACACAAGCCCCACCACGGAACGCTTGCCGAACGGCACCTGGACCAGCATCCCGGGGCACGCCGGCGCGCTCTCGCGCCAGCGGTAATCGAACAGCGTGGCGAGCGGATGATCGAGCGCGACCCGGACGATCGGCCCGCTCATACGCGAGCCGCCGAAAGCGAGGCAATCCGAACTGCCGGAAAGGAAGACGGGAGCATGCGATTCCGAACCCGGTTTTCAATGCCGTGCAGGAAATAGTCGTGTTCCCGCACGCCTGTGGATAACTTTGTTAAGAACTTTGCCCGGACCGGCCTGCGGTCGGCTTCCGCTCGCTGATTCATCGGTTCGCGCCGTACGCTGCGGATTAGCGTCCAGCCTTATGCAATAAGGCTGATATGTATTTTCCGCAATCGTGCATGCGGGCCGCCGAAATAGGGCAAGCGTGCCGCGGCGCAATGCGCCGCGTGTGCATAACTCCCCTCTTGACAACCGTGAAGACCATGCCGGAAGCCGGGTTCGGCGTGTTTAGCCAGGCCGCGAAAACGTTTCGCATTGCTGCGTCGCGCAAACTGCGCATTCACGCCGCAGCCCGCAGCGCGCGGCTATGCCGATGCACTTCGTCCACGAGTTCGGCGACATGCTCGGGCGGCGTGAATTGCGAGATGCCGTGGCCGAGATTGAACACGTGGCCCGGATGATTGCCGTAGCTGTCGAGCACGGCGCGCGCCTCGGCACGAATCGTCTGCGGCGGCGCGAACAGGATGTTCGGATCGAGATTGCCCTGCAACGCCACGCGTCCGTCCACGCGTTCGCGGGCCTGGCCGAGATTGACGGTCCAGTCGAGCCCGACCGCATCGACGCCGATCGCCGCGATCTGCTCGAGCCACAAGCCGCCGCCCTTCGTAAACGTGACCACGGGCACGCGCCGGCCGTCGTGCTCGCGCTTGAGCGCCTGCACGACGCGCGCGACGTAATCGAGCGAATAGCGCTGATACGCGCCGTCGGCGAGCACGCCGCCCCACGTATCGAAAATCATCACGGCCTGCGCGCCGGCTTCGATCTGCGCGTTCAGGTACGCGGCCACCGCCTGCGCATTGACTTCGAGGATGCGGTGCATGAGATCGGGCCGCGCATACGCCATCGTCTTGACCGTGCGGAAGTCGCTCGAACCGCGGCCCTCGACCATGTAGCACGCCAGCGTCCACGGGCTGCCCGAGAAACCGATCAGCGGCACGCGCTGGCGCCCCTGGCCGTCGGTCAGCGCGCGCCTGATTTCGCGCACGGCGTCCGTCACGTAGCCGAGCGTCGCCTCGATGTCGGGGACCGCAAGCTTGGCCACGTCGGCCTCGCTGCGCACGGGATGCGCGAACTGCGGGCCCTCGCCCGTCACGAATTCGAGACCGAGGCCCATCGCGTCGGGCACCGTCAGAATGTCGGAAAACAGGATCGCGGCGTCGAGCGGATAGCGCTCGAGCGGCTGCAGCGTGACCTCGGTCGCGTAATCGGGCTGCTTGGCAAGACCCAGGAAACTGCCGGCCCGCGCGCGCGTCGCGTTGTATTCGGGCAGATAGCGGCCGGCCTGACGCATGAGCCAGATCGGCGTGTAGTCGGTGGTCTCGCGCGCGAGCGCGCGCAGGAAGGTATCGTTGAGAAGCACGTGGCGAAATCGAAGCGAAGTGAGAGGGCCGCTAACGGCGAAGCCGCGG